>WEIV01006677.1:96598-120254 GCA_013390005.1 Calyptomena viridis | reverse complement strand
CCAGCCTTCAATGCACCCCCAGTCCCCTCGGTATGAGAAGCAGAAAAGGCCTTGGCTCTGTAAGCACTGCTCAGCAATAACAAAAACATCTCTGTGTATTATCCACCCTGTATTCAGCACAAACCCAAAACATAGCCCCATACAGCCACTGTGAAAAAAATTAACTCTACCCCAAACAAAATGAGCACAACGTGTTAGATAAATTACTTCTCAGTAGAATTGCCCTGTCAAAGTTTAGGGCTTGATGTGCTTCAATGATCTCTAGGGGGAAGTTAGAAATGCTTGGGAAGAAGGATGTACCACTGATAGCAGGCACAAAGAAGGCAGAATTTACAGGACACAAGGACATTTGGCAGAACTCCCATGATAAGGAAGAAACTAACACAGCCAACTCAGCAACTGTGCTGAATCAGCTCCAGCTGGGTAAGAGGTGATTCTGGCAGGAGGAAATTGCGACCACCAACTCACGGACCACTGATTCAAAAAAAGAGAAAGACTGAGCATGCAGACTACTCAGTACAAAAAGTGAGGACTCATTTAACCATTAGAAGATAGAATACTAATTAATAGGAGAACTATGCGACTTGTAGCCAATGAACAATAACTTGGGTAAACTGTATAAATAGTGTTGTCTTGCTGGCTTTGTGGATTTGCCACTCAGCTCCTTTCTGCTCAGAAATGTAAATAAATCAAATTCCTTGACTCTCTGTGTGGATTGACCTGTTGCACACCAGGTGAAAGAATCTATTTGGGGACAACATGCCTTGTTACAGACATGTGCTGCTGCCATCACAACACCCAGAGATTGCATTCAGGTGCAAGATCTACAGTGGCTCTGCTGGAAATGGACAGCCTGTTTTCTTTCACATCTCCTTTACTTTTTTTCAACCAGGAGCCCTGCCTGCCTGGATTTGGGGTTCTCCAGGTTTCTTCAGGATTTCTGCAGTCCAGGCCTGTGAGAGCCAATGTGGCAGATCCAGGCAGTGCCCACCACAGCGATGCCGTGTCCACTGCCCCTGCCTGCACCCCTGCAGTGCCTGGCACGGCGGCTTTGCAGAGGCACGGGAAGGCTGGTGCCACCCACACACGAAGCATGTGGCTGAGCCTCTGCATGATCCACGTGCAGAAAGTTCAGTGACATGAAGGACAAAGCCCTGGTTCTAGTCTAGGATTGGCTTAGGCTGCTTTGGCACTACAGCTGAGGAAGTTGAGCCTCAGAGCCTCAGTTAACAGGAATGGCAAGACTCGGCCACGGAGCAAATAGCACTGTGGCAGGTGCCTCCAAACAACACAGCTCCTTGTCTGGAGGGCTGAAGAAGGAGCATGGAATGCACAGGAATGCCAGCATCCGAAAGGGGGACAAACTTAGCTCTGCCTCATCCAGGAAAATTTACCACTCATGGGGAGCAGCTAAATTACTTTTAGGGATTATGTTATCTTCTCACAGCTTGCTATTTTCTTTTCCAACTGAGACTTCTCAGATAATCAGAGGGTTGAATTACGTGACCACTGTCTCAATTTCTTGAAATTAATCTTTAGGATCCACTTGGAATATTCTTTGTCTGCCATGAGGATTTGTGAAGCATGCAGCAGTAAGATATCCAATAATTTCACAAATTTAAGCATTACAGAGTTTCAACTTGCCTGTTTGAAAACTGGTAATATGTACTAACATCAGTTAACATAATAATGTGTATATTATTTTGGTATAGTCCAAATCACAGTCCCAGATAATTTGCACCCTCTGCGTAAAACGTAAAATCAAACCAATTTAGGAAAGACAAAGGAAAAGGTGTAAAGTATTTTTTATTTATAAACATTTATACATATTTTTATTTATAAGCAGAGGCATGCTAAATGAGGCTTCCACTCCTTTAATAAAGAGCCCATGCACTTCTAGTCTTGTTCCTATTCTGTCTCCTCCTCAGTGTGTGTTGTTTGTGTGGAAGAACAACGGGATACTTACCNTTCTCACGGCCCACAGGACTCCACCAGGCCCCTCTGCTCCAAACACAGGATCACAGCCTCTCTTTTCCGGCATGTCTCTGTTCCAGCGTGGAAAAATCTCCCACTCTTTCCACGGGTTCACAGGCTGAAGAATCTTCGCCCCTATGATTCCTCACAGATTGCTGGGGCCCTATTCCAGTGTTTAAGGCATCTTCTCTTTCTCCTCTCTCTGACCTTGGTGCTAATCAAACTCCGCACCCTCCTGTCTCTTAAGCGGCTATGATGTTCTGCGCAGACTTTTTTCTCTACTCCTTCTTAAATATGTTATCACAGAGGCGTTGTTGCCTGACCTTGGCTAGCTTAGAGCAGAGAAAAACTCTAGCAGCTTCTTAAAGAAGCCTCTCTCCTAGCTCCCCCAGCTAATAAAAACTCTGGTTACTTAAAACCACAACACACTATCATGTTTTTTCTCCTACTTTAGAAGAAGGCACCAGCCTTTCAGCTTTTTATACCCATTTGAAAATTCATTCAATGTCACCAAGAGGAATAAAACATTTATATTCAATACTTTAATTTTCTATAGGTTGTGCCTTGGGTCATGATTATGAGAATGTTTTATTATAGATAATCTAAATTATGTCTACAAAATGGAACACAAATATCCATAACATGTTATTTTCTAAGACAGAAAAAAAGAAATTAATGTATTTTTTAAAAATAAGGTAAAAAACACTATGCTAATATTATAATTGTGCTAAACAAATTATAATGCAGTACTAGACTGCTTAAAATACTGTTACTATATAGAGGAAATACAGTCCAGGCAACATCATGGTTCTTTGGGAAAAGCAAGAATTATGCATATATTTATTCATAAATAAACAAGAAACCTCACAGCTGCTAATTCAATTCATATTCCTGGAATCAAGCTGTAAACAAATGCTTTTATTTTTGTTTTAGAGGGTGGATGAGGTTCAGTAGCTTTCCATTGGTCTAAAAGAAGGAACATCTGTTGTGGCCATAAAAAACTTGATGATCAAGTTTACCACATCCCACATTAGCAACATTAGGCATTGAGGCTGAAATCCAGATCAGACTGAACTCAGTGAAAGTTTTGCAGTTAAATTCTGGGTGGCCTGGATTTCAAGCCAAAATCCAAAGCTTCAAAACAATAACACAGTGAGTATTAAAAACAAAAGTAGGCTGTTGCTATGTGTAGGCGCCATACATTGGCTTGCCTAAAATAACATTCCATCTTGGTTTACAAATAGCTTTATATTAGGAAGTATGTATCTACACATACAATGTGCAAAAGCGAATCCTATGTTTAAAAAGAAAGCATGATAAGGGCTTCTTTGGTCAGATCAGAATATCAATATTAACATAGAGCAGGACTATTTTAAAGAGCTCAGGAAGAGAAATGGCTTAGGTCACTGAAGCATACTGTATTTTTTAACCATTACTGGATCAAGGATGCCACTATATGTCTTATACATTTCTTATTAAGGGAAAAGAAATACAGGATAGGTGTGTTTGGAAAAGTAAAGCCTTCTCCCTACTGACATATCATTCCCACCGCTTAAGAGTTAATCATAGTGTGGGCAAAAATTCAGAGCAGACTGAGATGGAAAACATGAACTTAATGCTCCCCTCAGATTTGGTTACATCACGTACAATACTTGGAATTAAATCTGAAATTCCTTACACAGCATGTTTTATTAGCTATTTGACGTAGTGGTTAAGACCTCAACATTTGCCCAAATGCTGTGAACCTGTACTAAAAAGGACAAAGTAAAAATCATCGGAGACATTCAGTGAGAAGGCAGCTGTGGCTGCTTGAGATTCTACTGCCCCCAGCTCTTTACGCCTGCCAAAAATGCCTGCCCCAGCTCTGGTGGCAGAACGAGACACAATTGCCTCTGAGCTGTTTCAGTGCAAAGTCCAAAAGCTTAACTCGAGCTGCCCCCAACCCCCTTGGCGTTTTATGCTTTAAACACTGGATTTTATCCTGAAGCAGCTTAGAGTTATCTGTGTTCTCAGTCTGCTGACTCCACTATGTGGGTGGTATCCTCTGGGAGACAGGCAATAATATTTTAAACCAACACAGTTATTTTCAAAACAATCACTTTCATGCACCATTAGCCACAGAGGCTGGTATAAGCTATGCCAGTTTTAGACTGGTTTAACAAACAGTGCTTTTCTGTCTGGTGCAGATTTTCATTTGCCCTCTGAAAGCTGCAAGAATGCAGCAAAGGCTTAGTTGTAGTCTGTATTTTTGCCTTTTTTTTTAATTAATTTGCTTTTTCCAACTGGGGTAGAGTTTTTTTAACAAGAAACATCAGTTAGTTGCAAGAAAAGTTCAAAGACTGCCTGACTTAAACGTTGCTAATTAGAGCAGATAGCTATGTAAAAGACAGGGCTTGATAAACTTACATTTCTGTCTTTGGTTTGGCTCTATGAAGAGTTACATAAAACTTATCAGCTATTATGGGGCTCCTTGAATTTTGCACAGCAGAATGTAAACAGAGCATTAAATATCTGGTATTACTGATATCCAAGACTCTTGGCACACAAAACCTAGTGACAGTTTGCTCTCTCTTTCTCACTTGAATTTTACTTTTGTAACTATAAGAAAAGCATCAAACATCAGAGATCTTACCTCAGCTAAAAATGTCTTGAACCCCTCTCACTCCAATAAAAAAATCCTCCCTCACCTATGCCTTTTTATATCTTAGACTTATATTTACATATGTATTTTAATCTGTAATATGATCATATATTTCACATTATACTCTAGGTCAATTGTTGTATTTGTATAGTTTCTCTAGTAGCAGCATCATTATGGCCACAATGCTGTCCCAGATTGAAAAAATTTGTGATAAAAACAGCCTGATCACATGCATGTCCCATCAAGACACTTGATGCTAAAACAGCTTCATTACTGACAATATGAGCCTTTTTCAGTTTATTTGTTTAATTATTATATTATTTGTTATATTATGTTTGGTTGTAGCTTAGATGTCTAGTTCCTTTCTCCCTCTAAAAGGCAGATTTTTCTTATTTAATGTCAGCTAAATTCAGCAATGGATTTCATAGTATGACTTACTAACTGGGCAATAAACACAAACAACTCAGAGTTAAAGAAAAAAGTGATCATAAGGTGTGAATGGTTTAAGTCTCTGTTGATGCCAAACTCCTCTTTTTGTTGCCTGAGCAACAATCTACCTCGCCTTCGGGCAGGAGAGGAGCGTGAACATGAACAGGTACAGCTGGCTTTCCATGCACTGGCTGACTCAGACCACTGCTGCTGTGGGCAGCATGGAAAACAAACACACAGAAAGCAGGTAGGTGTGTAGTGGTCAAAAACTGCTGGCATCTTTTACTCTACCAGTAAAAGAGAGTTAATCCATTTCTATATAGACAAGATCAAGTGTTCTCCCTTTAAAATCCCTATAGAGCTAAAGGCAAAGTAAAAAATTGTTACACAAACCTCCACACATTTAATTGCTTCTCTCAGCTCCAAATTTAAAAATAGTTGATAATATTTTTTTGTGTTTATGACAATACAAACACAAGTGAAAAATGAAATCTAGACTGTGCTAAATTTTTCAAAGCAATGAAAAAGTAGGATCTTTCCTGATGTTAAAATGCCTCTTTACTCGCATATATATGCCACTAATTACTTACCAAGACATCCTATGCTGTTAGAAACAGTTTAATTTTGCCATTGATTCAAAAAGAACCACAGTCAGAAGCCAGCTCTTTTATTCCCTTGGAGGAAGAAAATACTTTGCAGTTCTTAAAGTTCTTTATTTTTAATACATTGTGTCTTTGAAGTATTACAGCTGTTGGTTCACAGACAGTATCTATTTCTGGGTTAAACAGATAGAAGATGACCACTCGAACAATTCAATATTCAATTTTCTATTTTTAAATTTCAATTTAAATATAGATGGAGATTTTAATCTCATACGAATTTTATGAAAGCCTCTAATTTGTTTCATAAGAATATACTATTTTGTAGACAGACAGCAAAATTATGATATATTTGCAATCCACAGGAATCTTAAATGGATTATTTCTGTTAGGCATCACAAATTACTATTAAGTACTCTGCTGTGGATTTAGTGGCACTGAGGAGCTATTGAGACAGAAAACCAGCAGCTTACTGTGTCTAATTGCAAACCTCTTTACCCTCAAAGTTTTTTGTTATTATTTTTTTTAAATTTGAAGTATGATTCATCGCATAATCATAAATACACTTGTATTAAGTGTTGACATTTTCCATAATAGATTGGGAAATTACATTAAAAAGAGTAATTATTTTTGCTCTTGATTTGTACCAATTATGCAAATATGAATACAACAAGCCTTATTGGGTGTTCATTAATAATGATTATTTGCTTAAGATATTAATTTCAAAATAATACTTTTAAAACCATACTTTATTCACAGTGGGGATATATAAAGCAATAACACAGTGGAAATAGCCATTATAGCCCACAATGATTTTTTTAGTCTTTTTATTTAATTAATGTAATATTGCAAATTTAAATGACCACTTACAGAGTATGTTTGCATTCAGCACGTATACTCCTGGCTTTGCTGCAGACAAGAAGAGGTTTATTGATATAATGAATTTGCAGGTTTGTTTGAATTGATGTCTGTTTCCTGGAAAAAAGTAAGCAGATGAGTGAAAAAGGAAATAAAATATATTTGTCTAGAGGTCTATTAAAAATAACCGCATTTCTAATTTACAATACTATGAACTTTGCTGGCTTGTATATATGAATAACCCATAAGAGTGCAGTTGGATGTTTTCAGATCAATGTAACACACATGCAGAACTTTGCCAGAGTTCTAGAGTCATTTGAACTTGTGCTGTCATCACTTGTATTTCTAAAATTCAAGGTAACTAGGACATGCAGGACAGGCAGAGACCTGTGAACAAGTACTGACAATTGCAAACAGTAGAGGTCAAACTGTATTCCTGAACAATACAGTTCAGTCTAATCCATTTTGGTTTCCACTAATGGTTAAAAAGATTTCGAGGTGAAGTCATACATTGGCCAATGACATCTGGCAAATTTAGGTAATGTGTTCTAGTTGTTTCTAGCCCAAGACAACTTGATCTTTAGTTACCCCAGAATGTTTGCTGTTCTCTAGAGTTAAGCTATTTTGGTTTTAGGCACATCTTGGAGACCCTGAGTTACAGTTTGTTCAGGTACTTTACAACCTTGTTACCTTCTAATTATGTACCTCAGATATGGCCTGTACATTTACACTTTACATAGATCTGATTCTCCTTCCAAATCTTTTCATCCAACAGGAGACAGAGGTGGCTCAGTGTTATCAGGTATACCTCGTATACCTCGAAAAGCATCCATTTAGTAGCAGGATGGCCAGGGGCAGTTCCTTTAACTAAAAGTTCATCTCCTACATTTTCATGCGCTATGTTTGTGCACCAACAGATGTCTGTGTGCTCTGTACTATGTTTTATGTGTGTTTTATATCACATGCCTGTGAGCTCCCCTCTCCATACCAATGTTACTTACTGTGTCACATATCAAAGGCACTTGTTAGGACTTGTGTGAGGTGCCAGCGATGCAGCGTTTATTCACCCAGATGGAGACATGCCTTTCCAGAAATCTTCCTGTGGATAATTTGAATGTCATTACTTAAAATCAAGAGCACTAGTTTTTGAAAAATAATCATCCTTGCAGTGTGCGGGTAATTCATAACAAACAGGCACATGGCAGAGAGCTGAGAGTGCTGTGCAAGGAAGTTAGAGACAACTGCGGATGTGAAATGCTCTTCATTTCATGTGCTCACCATCAGAGAACAAGAGAAGCAAATTTCATTGCAGCCTGACGAGACCCACTATACACCTCTCTGGGACTGATCGCTTCCCAAAGCTTTCAACAAGGCTGCTGAAGAAGCTGAAAGCAAGTGGACATGAGCACCTAAGTTGAAAGCAGTGTTGTCTAGGATTCACCATCAGCAAAATATCAGGCCCTTTTTGTTTTATTCCCTCCCCTCAGTCATACTCATCTCTGGTACATTACTTCAAGACCTGCACTCAGTTGCATTACACAATTGAATGAGCTCTTGTGATTAGTAGTCTCAGGACATACAACATCTAGGTAGAGCAACAGAGTAATAAAAATATATGTTAAATTGCAAGATACCATAGGGAATCTGGAAACTTCTGTGGGTTTTAAATGTCAACAGATGGCACAGCATGACCTACTTTGGAATAAATAAATAAAAAAAAGAGAGGCTAAAGTTGCTCTGGCAAGAAATGCCTGTGCTGGTACTGGGAAGCTGCGACAACCGTGGAGCGCAGGGGATGGACAATGGGGTGTCTCGAGGCTGCCAGCTGACTTTGCTGCCCAGGCATCATTAGTATGTGTTGGCTGTTCTGCAGCCTACTCAATATGTGCTGGTAATATTAATCTGGGTTCCCTAGCAGCAGGTGCCTCTATCATAAGATTCTGTAGCCTGATTACTTTGCAAATTGGCAGGAAGTCCAAGGTTTGAGTGACTCAAAGAGCAAAATTAAATTTCCAACCATAGCAATGTATTTTCTGGAGTCAGGCTGGGTATTGATTCTACAGTATCACTTTTTACTTTTAATAGATAATGAAGAAAAAAATGACTTCATTCTCCAAAGCAAAGAATACAGTCCAGTATTTGCAATCAGCACCACAGACAAAAGCAATTGTTGGACTTTTTTACTTTCCTCTTATATTTTCTTTGAGGTAGACACCATCTATTAGTACTACTGCTAATTTCAGTAGGAAAATCCATGAATTGTGTTATTTTTATAACATCAAGTGTCCTCATTCTCCTCACCAGCTATTTTGTAAATTCCACCTATCTTCACAATTGTATCTGGCCCTTTCTAGAACTTCCCTTAAATAAAGAGCATAAATCCTTCCGAAAGTATAAAGAAAAAATAAACTGGATAACGTCTTATATTGTGAGACACATTCTACAAACAGGTCAAATGCTTTACTGACCTCTGCTTGTGGAGTAACATGGATGTGAAACTCATGGTTCCAGCATGTATTCACTGGATTTTATGGACAGTTAATGCAAAACTGCTATTTTCCACCTGCCAAACAGAATTAGTAATCTTAAGCCTGCTGACCATTCTATTTGTCAAAAAATATAACCAATTAATTGCCCAATATGGATCACTTTGTTTTTTCTCACGTGTTCAAATTTTTACAGTTTAAATTTGTATAAATACTCAGTTCAGTTTTGAATGCAGTGTCTGTACTTGTCTGTCTCTGTGTAACATAAGGATATGCTTTCCCGCCAGTCTGGGACAAATCCTCTCAAGGGACACTAGACTAAATAACCATTGGTTTTTAGATGACAATTGAATAATTAAACCACTTAATGCAAGATCAATTGTGATTTTTTTAATCCTTCCTGCTCATTCTTAAACATTTTATACCTTTCAGCCCTTTTAACTGAACATACAGATAACAGGAACAGATTGATGTCAAAGCTTTCTCAAACCATTAGCATTATGGAGCTATATTTAAACTCTCTGACAGGGAGAATCCTGTATGACAGAAAAAGGGTGAGGACATTCAGCCATCCAACCCTCTGCTAGGCTCCATTTCAGATGATCAGAACTGGCCTCGAGTAATCTGGTCTGACCCTGTAGCTGCTGCCAGTGTGAGAAGGAAATAGGACTGGCAGACCCCCAAGCTCCTTTCCAGCCTGAATTAACTTATGGTCAGGTATTGGGAACTATTGTTTGCATTAGACTTTAGTATAGTGAGCCTTAGCAAAGCTAAGTGCCAAAAGCACTTTCCAAACCTCCAAAGGTGCTATAGACCTGCAGTTCTCCCTATGGTGTAGGTATTCAGCTTACATGAGAGATATCTCAGATATCCCGCCTTGGAACCACACACCTGACTTGAAGGAGAACAAGAAATTATTTCCTCTAGTAGAGACAATTAAGAGTTCACAAATAGTGTGGACTGCAGCACACAACATGTTTCTTCCTGCCTTGAAAGACTGCACAAATGGTCCTTTGCATGAGTGCATCACTGAGGTGATGGTGGAGGAAAAACAGGCCCCTCACAGGGCAGGTCTCACCCTAGTCCATAGAGTGACCACCATCTGTCACATTTGTCTCCTTAGCGCCCTTTGTGGGATGCACACTATGTTGGGGAATGAAAATTATGAAGGTGTATATAGTTTGTGGAGAAATTATTAGCAACCTCATGGTTAACATGCAAACATGGATCTTTGGTAAGGACCTGAGCATGGAGACAGGCTCAGTACCTGCTTCATTTTGTTATGAATTGTCATATCACTAAGTCCACTCACGAACAGAAAAAATAAGCATGTGTGACAGTATCTGTAGAGTCTGGCCTTAGACATATGGGATTTTTTTCTGAGACTGATTGCATAAGGGGTGCATGTTTGTACTTGCTTTCTCTTGGAATTCTCTCTCGCAGCACTCTGAACATCCTTTCCTGGGTACTGCAGAAGCCCTGCTGTCTGATCCATGATCAGTCAAGGGGCCATGGCAGGAGACCTGTCTGGACATGTGGTAGAGATCCCAGGGTGAGAGGCACTTTAACTCAGTATTATGAAGCATAAATTCATTAATGAAGCTTCATTTATCTTTCTGGCTAAGGTGTCCCTAAATTTTCATCTCCTTTGGCTTTATCTCCTGCAGATTCTGCGCTTAGACAGGAATACACAGTTTGCATGCAGAATGTAAAAAAGTTTTTATGAAATTACTTCGAACAAAGCTCTGGATTCACAAAAATAAAAAAAAAAAACAATTTATTTTGAGGAGATGGTAGGGGTAATACTATCTTTTAAGTGTTTTCTTATATTTATCCTGCTGATGATATCATTTGACTAACAGCAATATTTTTTATTCTTCACACAACTAATTTCATAGCACAAATCCAGGGTTGTCAGAAATTTGAATGCAAAGAAACTATTGTTAAATATGAACAATGGCAGTGGAGTATGTAGATGTGAGACCAAGCAATATATATGAACACCGTTTACAGAATTGACAAGACAGCTCAAGGATGCATAGCAAGGATGTAATTTCTGCAATAAAAATACTGTACTTTTCCTGAACATGTGCTGTAATAATACTGTTGGGCTTGCCTGTCAAGGTGTAGATGACTCTTTCACAGCTGAGATGTGCGAACTGAGAAAACAGTCTCAGTTCCACTCCAGATCACTTCCAAGATGCTATAGATCAACAAGGTGATCAAGGACAAAGTTATAGCCTGAGTCATTATGGGGAAGGTCAAAGTACATGGAAAGATCAGGGTGAAGCTTCCAACAAAGGTCCTTCAGCTCAGAAACAGGTCTCTTCACTAGCAAGAAAGAATTTGTCCTGACACAGGGATGCTACAAGACCTCCATTCAATCAGAACAACTATTCATGTAAGCAAGCAGAGTTGAAGGAGAACTTCAGTTTCTGATGTTCTAAACCTAGATGATGTATTCCTGTGTCCATGAGTGCCTCCGGAACAGAGCTGAGGCTAAACTGTCAAGTCTTGCAAAACATGACAAAGGCTCTGCTAATTCCAAAAGATAGCTAATTCAGCAAAAGGATGGGCTGATTAAGTCTGAAAGGCAGATAACAGGAACAGATAAGTTCAGTTCCATGCTCTGAACTTCAANAGGATGGGCTGATTAAGTCTGAAATGTGATCCATGCTCTGAACTTCACTTAGCTTATTCAGGTTAGGTGAACAGTCAGGCTAATTTCTTAGGGTATCGTTAAAAACCTTAGGTTAATCACAGTGAAAGGTACACTAGACACAGCAGTCATCTGGCATCTCATATAGAAATTCTATTTTAAAAATCAAAATTAAGTAAAAAGTGTATTTATGTATATAAGTTCATATTTTACTGCAATTAAATCTTGCATCACTTTTACATATTGCTGAATGATGTCTTCATTATGTTATAACTGTATTTGGAAAGTATGTTGCATTAGAAGGCAAACGTCTATACACTGGCAAAGAATTCATCCTAGTAGCAAATTTTATACTTAACCTCATGTTAGTTTTGACCAATTGGATAATTATTGTGAGAGAAAATAAGAAATATTGGAATCTTGTTCAGTTAAAAGTAATAAGGACATTTTGATAAGATGTATTATTTTTTTTGTTTTATTCTGTGTAGAGGAGGATTTTCAGTTGTGATAATATATGGCTTTTAACTGAAATGTGTTGATCAAGATGGTGTTAATTATACGGCATGAGCAAAGTCAAGAATACAATTTGATTAGTTCTAACTTCACATACAGTGAGATGGTATACTACAAATAACTTGTTTTCAACAATTAGGATGCTTTTAATAAAAAAGGGAATTTATAAGAACTTGAGTTTTTTTCTTAAATATTTTTGCCAATTTAGTCATAGCTTTCACTGTGCCATACAGGTTGCCTGTACAGTGAATCTTTAATTTGTCACTTAATGAGCATGAATGTACTGTTGAAAAATATCACTGAAGTTAAAATCCAGTAGGCCTCAAAAATATTGTAATTTACTTACATCTATGAATACCATAATTAACCAAATTAATTACAAATATTTAAGAAAAGAAGAGTTTGGAGGAGAGATGAAAAAGCATCAGATTTTATTCTACTCTCTAAGAGCTTAAAGGAGATTTCTTTGTAAATAAATGACCTGACAGCTCTCTTGTATGTAGTGACTAGGTTAGTACTGACAATGACACATACCAGCCTAGATAAACTAATGAAAAATCTAAGAAACAGAATTATTTATAATCTCCTCCAAACCTGTAAAAATAATTGCCAGAATTGAACATGTTCCTTTCTGTTTGCTGACTGTTAAGTCAAAGCCGGGGTTAGACGTAAGTGTCTAACTTTTAGGCCCCTAATTTTTGACATACTCTACACTGTGCTTCCTATGATAAAAGCATAGAATAGAGAGCAACAACATACACTTTTACTCTTATTTATTGAAATTTCCTCCAAACGTCATAGGTTTGCAGTGGGAAATATGATTTTTCTCTATTTTTAAAACCCCAGAGACACAGTCATATGTCATAAGTGTGTTTTACAAAAGACACTATTTTTAGTGTATTTTGAACACGGTGCCAAAGTGCACCGGATGTCTTCTTTTAGAAATAAAGGTTTCCTGCCTAATTCTCTTGTCCTAATCTCAGCTCCCTTTTCGGTAAAACATGAGCTGAAGAAAAACAAAAAAATGAGTTTCTTTTTTTTTTTTCTATTTTTTCTTGTTTGCTACCCTTTCAGTGTTCTGATGCACCAGTACAATGATAATTCAAAAATATTTTTGCCTAGTAAATTACTACCTGATGTTCACCATAAATAAGTGTATTACATTGAGCCACAAATACAGATTGAGCTGCTGCTGGCTGTGTTTTCCATCTGCCTGAGCCTTTCCCCAGACTGCCTGACGACATCACATAGATGATTCTGACTCACTGGGATCTCACAAAGCCTTTGCCTAATGTAGGCATTAGCAGCAGCAAATATTAGCAGTGGACATCAACTCGATGAAGCAGGAGAGTAAAGCAGATAGAGAATTTTTAAGGGTGGTTGAATCTGCATGTGACGTGATGAAAAATAAATACAGGGAAGGATTGATTTAATCTGTTTACATAACTGAATTAAAATTAACTTGCAATTAGGTCCTCACCAAGAATTACTCAGTGATTATACCCTTCAGCCGCCTAATACAGGTATGGGCTCTGGGCAAGGCTGTAATGAGAGATGCGCTGCTGCTCCCCAAACGGGTCCTTTCGGGGCCACCCCTGCAAAATGCCAAAGCAAGCCACTAGATGGAACTCAGCCTATTCACTACGAGGCCTTGGCACTGGATTTGCCCTACTACTTACTTACTTGGACCTTTAAGCTATATGCAATGCATAGTATACCTAAAGCTATATGCAATGCATAGTATACCTAAAGCTATATGCATGTGCTTTAAAGACACCTTCACAGTAAATCCATCTGTTAAAGCAAATCTATCAGTGTTGTTCTGCACCGCACACGCATGTGGTATGTTTCAACTTCTACATCAGTAGTCATGTGGCGTTTTTATCTTTTACCTCTTATTATTTTCTTTCCTCATCATCTATTTGTCTATGTGGTGTCAACGTTCTCTGGAAGTGAACTAAAAAGTTACTGTATGTGCTTCTGGTTACTAGTGTGTGTTTAAAATGAGCTCCTTGCATTTCTGGCAGGAAAAGGACCTGGGAGTAGGAAATTAAGGAAGGACAGAGGCATGCTAGAGGTCCCTAAAAGGGAGGTCAGGGAGGCTGGCTGTAACTGAGGAAGACAATATGGAGAAAGGTTTCTATGTGAGCAAAGAGCTCCTTCCTTTTGTCATCAAGTATTGGCTTCCCATTCCTTCACCTTCTTCAGTATCTTAATGAAGCCCAGAGGGAAAGCAGCATCCTTCACAGTCCTAAGGGCTCCACTCACATAACCATCTCATTAATGTTAAAAGTAAGCAAAGCCCTTCCTAAGAAAACTGTGACTAAGCTGGCATTTGGATCAAGACTTGATCAAGATTACTTTTACCTTCCCAAAGATCTTCACATTGTGTCCTCACAATATTTGAAAAGTAGGGCATGTTTGTGTTAAAAATGATGCAACAGTTTGGAAGAGTGGAAATAATCCGTTATAACAGCAATACAAGTTAACTCTTCAGTGTTGCCACAGGTGGAAAGAATAAAAACAGGCTGTCTTGCCTATACAGAAGTTTCTTTTTCATCTCAAGGCTATTTAGGTGTGGAGGTTGCCCTCTCACTGGGTGCTGTTTCTGGGTCTGTGAAGGGAAAACCCATTTTTGTTGCAAGGCTGCCTTCTCTAAACACTCTGAAATACACTGATGTTGTCGTCAATGCTGGCATGTTTCACAAGATTACAGAGGCTGGTGACTGTGATCCAGATGAGTACCAGAACTGGGGGTCCTCACCTGACTCCTCCTTTCACCCCAACACTTCCTAAAGACAGAAATTTCAATGAATATGTTGCTTGCTCATTCTTATATATCCAGCTCTTCAGAGCTTCAACCTTTAACCCAAAGAGCATTGTAATCAGAAAAATAAAGAAAAATAAAAGTTTCGAAAATTCATTATTGAAAAATAAAGAGTGAAAATGAAAAGTCTTGAAAATAGGAGTTTAGTTCTGCACAGGCATAGCTCATTGATCAGAATTACCTGTGTGGACAAAATAATGGTACCTGCATTACCATTTTCTGTTTATGGAAGTTAACTTACATGCAGCAAGAAGTCGGTCACATGGCTGCTGTTGAATTCAGTCTCAACAGTTACATATTTGAAATTCTACCCTTGCCCAAAATGGAAGAAAACTCTGCAGGTTCCATATTAAAGCCTTTGGGATACTTTTTTCATTTATGCAGAGAAAATGTAGTTTCAGCACAAGAGCTCAAAGGACATTGGAAAGTATTTTGAAATTAATGTAGACAGATGTGTGGTAGAAGAGCAGCTGAATAATAAGGCATAACGAGAACTATTTCCTTCAGTGAGGGAAGAGAAGGGCTACAATTTGGCATAAATGGGGACTATGGGGGAAGGCCTAAGACATAGATGGCACAGGTAAGGAAAAATATAACAAAGAGATGTGGAAGGATGTGGGAGAGTAAGCAGGCTGACACTTTTCTCTCACCTGTGTCTGGCTCTTAAATGCATCAATTTTCCCTGCCCTATGTGTCTACTGGGGGGTTTCTTGAAAGGGTCTGAACCTTTCCCCTTGGAAGTCAGTTATGATAACCTCTTGGGAATTAAAAGATTGTCTTACCAACATATGATAGAAGATACATAAACATATTAAAGCTAACACAAACTTTTCTGCGATCTGCTTTATAGGAAGGTGGATGGGTAATTAACTAAACTGCCACAGGGGTAAGTAAATTTAGAGAGCATTTCTCTGAAAAGGGAAGTCCTTTACCATTAAACTGATGAAGGAGACGGAGAAATAAAGAAAGGAAAATGACACAGATGGTATACAGAGCACCACCCTGCAGATGTGAATAGTCCTTGCAGGCTTTGGGATCTGTAGATGCTGAAAAGCCTATACGGTATGCTTGGTGCATATGTGGCCTATATGCTACTTTTTTTTCTTTCTGTCCTAAAATATATGGAAGTGCTTTGGAGAAGGTGCTTCCTTACTCTGCCATGGTACCTGAGAGAAAGCAGGCCTTGTACTACCTGTACTACTGAACCAATCTGGTATGTGGTAATGAATGAACAAACCTGAATATAAAATATAAAACCCTCTCAAAGGAATAGTGTAAACTCTTACCTTAAATCCCCCATGACACAGCCTGGTCAGAAGTGTACGGGTAACCACTGAACCTCTGAACATGCAGAAAGGCACCGTGCTACAAGCAGGAGGCTGAGGAGTTTTGGACACAAGCAGCAAGCAGGCTGTACTTGTGACAAGGTCTCAAACAGCAGACCCAGTGTGGCAAATTTGACAAAAAGCCTTGGTTCATGAGTCTTGGAGCTGCAGATTGCGTTTTCATCTTCCTAGCATGTCCCTCTGCCAGAGACTAGCCATGGTCAAACTTCTCATACTTCCTGATCTCTGAGAAAACAATTCTTAAACTCCAGTTGTTTGGTTTTTTGAGTTGTGTTTGACAGATGAAATCTATAATATCTGTGTGGATCAGTACATAAATCATTTTCAAGGACAAGTGAGGTATGTTACGGTTATTGAGGCATGACAGATCAATTCATACCAGGTTGACAGGAGAAATCTCAAGAGAATTATTGCATCTTGTAAAAATCTAGCTTTCCTTTAGAAAATACACATACTGTCTTGGAAGAAGTATACCCTGAACAAAGCAGGTAAATGTGGAATACTCAAACTGATTTTTCAGGTGAAAAAAACTACATGTATGAACATTTGCAGAGAAGGGAGAGAAACTCCGAATGATGAAATGAACTTAGGGGAAATACAAGAAAAAAGATACAGCTGCAGTGAAAACAAAACAGCTGGGGAAGGTGATGGGAAGGTTTGAAGTGTTAATAAGGGCTGGCTGATGGTAGAGAGAGAACTAGGTCACTGGTAAACTTCACCTTCTGTCATCCTGGAGGAAGATCCTCTCTTGGGAAAGACTGGGCTTCTTTCTTTCAGGATCTAATGAAAGCTTAAAGATTAAGCAAATGTAAACTCAAGGAACCATGAAGATACTGTGTCCATGGCCCTCTCAGCCAGCTGCTGGCTGCAACATGTTTGTACAGCAGCTAACAAACAGAAACTGTTGACTTATCATCAACCTCTCCACTTCTGGTCGTGGGGAGAGGACAATGCTGTGTTTAGATTATATATTGTATCAAAGAGTCCAAAAAAAGGGTGGAGAAAAACCTAACAGTCATCTTTCACATGCAAATTACTAAAAGTGTTGTGTAATGAAATTGTACACAACACAGAACCTAAATGCAGTCTGATTTATCTCACCAGTACTATCACACTACAAACATTTCAAAGCAGAACACTGTATTAATTGCATTTTACATGCTACGCAGAGGGGAGAGGAAGACTTGCAGATCACACAGCAACTAGCAAAGGCAAAACCTGGCTGGAGCTCCAGACACATGGTTCTCTTCTTGGATGAGGGAACAGCCTGCTGAGGGATCTCAAGCCAGCTAGTTCACTTCTACATGCCTGTTTTCCTAGCTGTAAAACATGAAGGCTGCTAACAGGCACATACATAGTTTATCTGGCTACTTCTAAAAACTTGTGGAAACCTGAGAGCATGAAGTGCTCATGGGGCAGTTTGTAACACGTGATGCAGTGCTAGCCATTAAGAATGCTGTGCCAAGGTGCAATTTCTAGTAATGAACAGTAGGTACTGATCAGTTGGGGAAAAGTCAGTTACAAGACCTGTCAGCTCACACTGTCATTCTGCAGATGGTTGCAGTCAAGAGCTGGAATCAAGTTCTGTTTCATCTAGTCATTAAAATACCTTATATTTGCAGTAACTTCAGATACTTTGGGAGATAATTTTTTTTGCACTATCTTTCCTGCCAACATAAAACCATGGCGACATCTATGCTGCTTCTCTCTTAGTTGACCCTGTTTTTCAGGGTATTTTTTTCTATCTGTCTTGTAAATATTTTTCCTTTTCTCTCCTATTACAGGGCACAAAAAATATCAGCACTTTCTTTAGTGCTTGCATAAAAAGAATGTCTAAAATTGGGAAAAGGTCCATCAATTTACTACTCCATTAATTCCAACAATGACCTATTGACATTCCAGATATGACAACATGCAATTTCTGAAAATTCTCAAGCTAGGAATGAAACTTTACAAAAACTTCATGCTATATACACATAAAAGAATTACAGATCTCTAGTTATAGTTTAAGTAAGGACACATCTTATTCTTTCACTTCTAGCTATGTCACCAGGTAGTAAAGAATACAAGATTCAGGTGATCAGAGAAAACAAGAGAAAAACCTGACTCTATATATTAAGCCCTTTATTTAAGGTAGCTCCAGGTCTTGTTTCAGGGAATAAAAACCAAAGTAAATTGTATTTTCGTGGCCATTGCCATCACAACTAATAAGGACGTTTGCAAATTAAAGTGTGCTGATGAAAGCACACTGCTTCATTAAAGAAGCAAATTACATCTTTAATAGAAACAGCATCTCCTCAAACCCTTATGCTTCATGACCTTGGGAATGGCAAAATGGCAATGATGATTACACCACTTCTTGAAAGTGGTGTACAGACACTTACTGAACTACAACCAAAGACTCAGCAAAGTCATATGAATACAAGAAAAATTCTTGATCCCTAAATACTTTCTCTTTCAGGTATAGAGAAATCACCCCCCTTCACTCACCAGTGACAACTACAGAGTAAGTACACATCACGAGTGAATTCTCAAACTGAAGACAAGGGTTTCTGAACCACCTGGACTAAGTGACCATATCTGCCACACACTCATAGTAACGTCCTTGGGCTAAGGTTAAACAAAAATACCAATGCAGCCTTTCAACCAAATCATGGCCTTATAAAATCTGAAGACCTTTCTGGGAGTTGAACAAATGAGATTTTATTACCTCATGGGAAAAAAAGCTAGAGAGCTATGCTGACTTCAACACAGGGGAGAAGTACCTCTGCTAGGACATGTTTGTTGTGCAAATTAATTCCTCAGGAAATTTTTTCAAATTCAGCTGAATTCTTGAGTTTCCTGTCTTAGCTCTGATAACATTCTTCTATACTCTAGATGCAAACCGGAAAGTTCACAGCTTCAAAATTGCTGGTTGCTCTGTTGCTCAACTTCAGTATTTAGGTCCTTTTAATGGACAATGCATTTCTCCTTAATTGATGGAGAAGTCCATCAATTCAATCCTTCATCCATCTTTTCTAGTGTAACAGCAGCTAAATATTTATTTCCTGCTATCAAAAATATTTAACGCTGTCATTTTTTTCAAAAGGTAGTATCAATTTTTCATGGTCAATGTTAACATTTTACAACCTTTACCTCTTGCTTACCTTCTAACCTCTTTTGTGTAAGAACCAACCTAACCAAAACATAATCTTGGAAACTACAACAGAAAATATTCCCCCTTAAATAGTTCAGTCAGGCATATATTATAAAATAATATTTAAAGAGTGTGTTGTGGGATCAAATCTCAAAGAGCACAAGGGGTTGTAGAAGAAAATAAGGAATGTGTTTAATTGCATGGTGGCAGTGACAAGACTTTCTATGCAGAAATGAAGGTAAACTTATTTCCAAATTACAATTAAACACAATCTATAAGATTTGGGCTTCATATAACCTATGGGGTAAACTGGGTAAAGAAGAAAAAAATACTGATGTGTGGCAGGTATCAAATGCTTTATAATGCAAAAGCTTAAAAAATAGCCTCCGAAAATAATTAAAAGAATGGCTTAAAATAACACGCCTTGGAAAAAATATTAATCGGATGAAATAAAATTAGATTTACAGTTTCATATGCAGATTGCTTAAGAATTCAGCATCATCTCTGAAGAGATCCTGGTGTAAGAGTTCAAATATATTGGATTTCTAGTTGCTGTTGCATTAGGAGACAGAAGGATTTTAGCTTTAGCAGAGCACCAAGCCAGCCGTTATTAATGAAGCTGTCTAATGGGCTGAGACTCAGCCATGCATGAAAACCCAACAGCAGATACTTCTGCACTCCACAAGAGCTATTTTTTCAGGACCATCATCCCATGACATTTAACTGTTTACAAGTAAGCTTGTTGTTAACTCGTACAGTTGATCGGACTGCAGTCCCTCCTGCAAAGTATTGCACTAAAGAAGATTTTAAACAGGAAAGATTTTCATTACCTAACCAAAGTGCAGTATGTTTCGTTTCCTTACTGACCTCAAATTTATTAAGCAGTTTGTTTAATTCCTGTACAGCAGACACATGACTACCTGATACCACTTCCACTAATTTTGTTAATTTTCTTCCTCAGAGGGAGTTCACTTCAGAAGGCATTACACTGCTTTGCAAAAAAGTCCTCCAAATATGACACTCATGTTTTGCTGTCATTTAATGTCTCTAAACTCAAACACCAGTATGTTCATGTAACACAATGCCTCATCTTCAGGGAATTGGGATGAGAAATCTGTCAAAGTGAAGGAAACCTTGAAAGTGAAAATCCGTGTAAGATGATAGATGTATAGAAAGATAAAAGGAAAAAAGTGGAAAAGCGACAAATTAAATGCAGATGATGCCACCCTGATTTTTCAGGTAATCACGTTGAAGTGTGTATTGCATTTAGGTCTAGTTTTATAAACCAGTCCATTGTGCAGGAAGGGGCTCAAGCCAAAGATCAAAGCAGGAAGTGCCCCAGTACTTCTGCTGGACCACCACAGGATCAGCAATACTGACACTAAACTATGCTAAATAAGCCTTGTTTTCTTTCCCACTGTTCAGAAAGATCAGATGGAACATTGCCACCTTACCCTTTATGGTGCAACAAGGTATGAGCAGTTTCAAGTTTTCAAGACTTCAGAAGCTTTAAAAGAATTGACTGAGGAGCTGAGAATTATTGACACTGTTTACTGAAACCTGTAATGCTGAGCGATGCATTGGGTAAACAGGGCAGAAACGAAGAGGTATTTTATGTTGGTAAATTTTACACAGGATCACAGTTAGCCTTCAAACTATGTAATTTCATGTCAGCTCCAAGGGACAGAGGCTGATGGTAATGAGATAATAATCAGGGGGGAAAACGACACCTTTTAAATAATGCCAACCCACATGGCTGATGGAAAGTTGCTCGTCAAGCTACTTAGCAAGATGACCAGACAAAATTAACCATTGCTTAAAGCTATGGACAATTGCTGAGGCATTTTCCTTGGCACTTGAGTGACACTCACGCAAAAGAAAAAAAAAAGCAAAAAAAGAAAAAGGCACAACAGAAGATCAACACAGCATGTAACAAATATAGTAAACAGGGACTTACAGTCTACTTGTCATCCTCAGTGAGATTCCACTGGAATTTCTTTGCTCTAATACTATTAAAAAAAAAAAAGGAGGGGTTTTGTTCATTTTTAGAAGACAAGCTAGGGCACACTAAATTATGGAGCATTTAGATTAGGCAGGAAACTGGTCTGGTGAGGCCACACATTTACCTCAAGTGCATCAATACTCATGTTTTGCAAGACAATGAATCTCTAAGACTAGGGTCAAACAAATTTTCTATTGACTCTTAACTGTAGAGCATATAAATAGCCCAATAGCATTATAATGAAAAATTTTGTAATCAAATAATCAATTTCTATAGGCAAGCCAAGAAATCTTGTTTTTTTTAGCTTTTGACCAATCTCATTTAAGGACTACTGCCAATTCCAACACGTAGCTGAAGTGATGCTCTGCAGCAGAAGCTGCAGTACACACGGCACAGACACGGGTCGTGTCACTCTGTCTGTGCCTCCGAAAACACCCTTCACACTCTGGAGCCACCTCAGCTGGGACCCAAGCTGGCCCTGTCTCCCTGTGTATCCTTCCCAGTACACCAGGGCACAAAGGTGATTCTTTTTCAGTGGATCCAAAGACTTAAAAATGCTTTTCTCTCTGACGTAAGTTTCACGTGTTTCCTTGTTAATCTTTTTTAACACTAGATTAATAACTGCAAATCTATGTTCTCCCCTCAATGTGTCTCTCAGACTTATTTACAGCTCAATTCCTTAAGAATTTTAAATCAGAGGAATGTATTTTCTGACATAGCTGTCACGAAGAAACAAATCTGGGTAAAAATATGAAGTAAAACTTGCCCCATCCATACCTGTCACTGCTACTTTTACAGTATCAACTAGTTTAATAACCACTACAAAAATACTGAGCATTGCAGTATGAATATGAATGTGTAATTGCCCAACTTTCTTGAAATTTGGATTTTCAACAAAAAAAAGGAACCTAAAATGACTTACCATAAAGGAAGCATTTTTTTAAAACACAAGGAATTCATACTGAGCTATTGAGTTTCTTATTTGAGGGTGAGACAACTAAGAGCTGAGAAAAATGAAGTATTTCTATTGATGCACTAGAAGGCAATCAGGTAACAGACACACACACACACAAAAGAAAAACAGAGACATTCTTAAGGGGAGGCCAAATTGTTTTATTTAATTTTTTAGTGACCAATTGAATTTTTGGCAGAAAGCTCTGCTCTTTCCTTTTTTTGTTCTGTGGTGGGACTTTTTTTTTCCTTTAAAGAAATCAGCAGTGCTCAAATTGATGGGTTGGAATTTTACTCAAATTCCAGTTAATTTTAAAAACAAACAGATGAACAGGAATTCCAGATAGTTTCCAGAGCAGAGAGCAAAACTTCACATTTGTATGAAAATTCCATGTTTGTACTTGATTGGGAGACAGAATGTAAAACTATTGTCAGTAGTGCACGAATAAAACATTCACATTTGATCTGGAACCTTAAAATCAGAAAGCTGTACTCTCCTTCCAAAATTTTCATTACCTTGTGCAAAGCAAGTCAAGTCTTCATGTGTCAAGTACACAAGTAAAATTGTCCATATTTTATATACAAGACATCTACCAATCAGGCAGTGCAAAATACATCCTTTCATAACAAAACTAAAATGTACCTCTCAAAGTATGAACAAGAATATACACATAATACATGATGTACACTATTTACACAACCATAAAAAATATAATACAAGGATTTTTTTTTGTGATTATAAGACTTGACAGTCTTTTGCAATTTTTGTTGCAACAAGGCATGTTTTAAGTTTCCTGGATGGAGTATTCTCTGCCAATTACTCGAGAGATCTTAGGAACTATGCTTGAACTTTCAGGAGAGTTTTCAAATGGACTGCCATCAACTCCCTGTTTTGGTCAGACGGTTCAGCTGTGCCACCCACCCAGTGGCTGGGAGGCTTTGGAAGGACACTGGGAGATGGTGGGTCACTAAACTTTGCCCCAGCGTAATTTTCTTTTTGGTTCGCTTCAGTTAGGGCAATAGGTTTCTTGGACTTGGCATTTCTGAAATTCTCTGCGTTTTTAAGTGGCTTTTTCTCCTGCTTCTGAATTATTTCCGGCGACACAGAATCTTGCCAAAAGTTCTCTATCTTTTTCGCCGAGGCGATCTTCGTCAGCGGCGCGTTACACTTACTCTTCTGCCTGTTAATCTTTGGTTGTTCACATAGGTGTAAGCCGTGAACGGGCTGGCCGTAG
>WEIV01006677.1:43270-91019 GCA_013390005.1 Calyptomena viridis | reverse complement strand
TGGGGCTGCTGCTCCCCCTGCCCGGCGGCCCCAGCTCCCACCTGCCCGTCCCCGATCGCTCTCCCCTGTGCGAGACCGGCCGCCGTCAGTGGCCACATCGCTGCTGTCAATTTGGAGGAAGCGAATTTTTTTGCGACCGATAAAGGAAAAGGTCCCAGTTGGAATCGCGGGGTAAACGGCAGATGGTGCTTTTTAGGTTCAGCTCCATTAAAGAATTTGGATTCCACATGCCTTACGCTTTCTATTTATTGAGGGCTAGGAAGAAACCTAACCGATTGTAATTAAAAGTAGCTGTTAATATTTTTTTTTTTAACCCAGATTCGAAATCGTTGTGAATACTTGCTTGATGCTTACAGGCATACATGCTTCTTTGTAGTTGACTTGATGCCTGACGAGTAACTCAGTTCTGCTGTTAACAGCAAATAAACATGCAGAACACTTGTTTCTTACAGGACACAGTTTTAAGAGAAGATAAGAGGAAATTTAAGAGATTATATATAACAAAGACACTTGCCTTTCGAGAAGAATATAAAATCCATGGAATATAATTGAGATTCAGATAAGAACAAATCCATATACAAAGTTCTAAATAAAAACCTTGCGATAAAATATGCTTTGCCTCTGCTAGTCTCTAGTTTTCACAGTCTAAAAGTTTAGTGGTATCACTGTGAAATGATCCTATGATTTTATAGTTTGCTTTTTTTGTTGTTGTTTCTTTTCTTTCCAATTGGGAAAATATTTAATTAACTGGAGAATACAGTGGGTATTTAGGATATTTTATTTGTATGACTGGAAGGTTCGTGTGTGCAAAAGTGATTTTGGTGTATCAGCGTTTCCTCTGAGACCTGAGAGAAGCCAAATTCTCTGCTCACTATGGTTCCTATGCAACAAGCCTCTTAAAGGATGCTCCTAGCAATCCATTTAGGTCACAAATGTCCATGTAACAAGATTTTGGCAGAGAAATGAACACTGTGATCTTATATGTGTGTAAGGGTGCTTTTGGTTACTGGCAGCTCCTAAAAAACCTTGGAGAGAAGGTAGCCAGAAATAGTATTCAAGTCCTGTAACTTTGGTTGAACAGCAGATAGGTTTATGATGGGCAGAGCTGCTACCCCACTGTAATCTCATTAAAAACACCTAGTGAGAAATGAACACTGTGATACTCTGTGCTTCTGCATGTAGACAATACTGAATTGTAACAAAATAAATTCATTTTAATGCTGCCTTGGTTTGCATAATGCCAATCTGGCCTCTTTTGGGTTCCTTGACATGGCTATGCCTTTTCCTCAGCACAGCGGGTATATTTCACATGTGGCCCTGCAGCCCCAACAGTGGCAGAAGTCTGGAAGTGGGCTGTGCCAGGGTAGCACTCTTTATGGTACTGTCTGCTGGGGAATAGCTGTGGCTCCAGAAGGGGAGCAGAGGCCTAACAAAGGTTAGAGGAGAGAAAAAAAACTTAACTACCCCTGCCCATGGGCCTAGAAGACACTAAAGGTTTCTTAACACCACGGCAACAGCTGTACTCTGAATAGTTCTGGGGTGTTGTTCTTGGGAAGGTTTGAACTTGTCTATCATGGATATGCAGTAGTTTTGTTAAGTATGTTTTGTATATGTCAGGAGTGAAAACCAAAGATTGATCTTGCTCAATTTGTGAGTAGTGTTGAAATGTACAGGTAAGACCTGCAAGCTCATTTGTGTAGCCACATATGCACAGCTACGCTTTATTCATGAAAGCTGAGGGGAAGCCTTTAAAGCAACCACGTTTCAGGATGCTCTTGGCTTTCGATAGCATTTCATTTGTAGTCACCTATATCCAATGCTAATTCCCTGCTGCAATTGTCAAGTCTGGACAATAAACCTATTACTTTTATGTTTTTAATTGTTAGTGATTAGTTGATGTTGAATGTTTCACTTCTTTATTATTTGGTTTCTTGTTTGGTAAAATAATTTGAAAACTAATTTAAACTCTGCTCCTGCATTTGCACAGAGACCCTTTAATGTGATTGCAGAGCAGGTTTCAGTCTAGGTCCTCGGGCAATAATTTCTGACAGTGATGTCATGTGATGAAAAAGGAATGACTGACTAGTGAATTACAAGCATGAAGAAAGTGGTAATTACACAATTGAGGTTTGTTTTTTAATATTTATCTGAACACATCAACTTGTTTGAAGGGCAGATTTGAGCTTGGTGAAGCGGCTGCTGTTCCCAGGTGTCTGCCTTGCACATTTGCCATGCCTGGGGCAGGCAGGGCCGAAGTGATGCCAGCCTGTTCTGTGCCACCACACTCGAGATTGATATGTAATTGCATAGCTGCTATTGTTTCCAGCCCCCCTGCCCATACTGGCCTCTGTTGCTGCAGGAATGGTGGCACTTGCCAGTGTCTGTGCCAGCGCAGCTCTGGTGCCAGCCCTGCCCTTGAAGTCCTGTGTGAACTGCTTGTGCACAGAGCTGTGTGCATGCTGCTCTCTAGCCTCCAGTGAAGCTTGTCCTTCTGCAGCCACAGACTTCTGTACTACCCTTTTGATCCTAGTCCAGGCTTTCTTGTGTGTATTCTGTGTCAATTGTAGCATTTTCCAGCTTTTGGATGTTGAAAGTGAAAGCTTTCAGGTTCCTTTAGCCTTTTTTGCTTGACCTGTCAGAAATGAAAAACCATGTTTGGGTTTTCCAGGACCTTCAAATCGGTTTGCATATATTTTCTTGCTTAGTCACACAGCTTTACAATTGGTCTTGTTTTCCTTTCCTCATCAGCTGCCAAGTGAACTTTCATTGTAACAAGAAGGGCAAGGTCAAGGAAGAAAATTAACAAAATAAAAGGACGTGCAGAGCACTAAGCAAAGCCAGATGCTGAATTAGCTGTGGACCATGAATGACTTCTCTGCTCTGAGAACCACCAGTGACTGTTAGGAATTAGTTTAGTTTGATAATTTTTTTTCTTCAAGCGTAAAATCTGACTTTCTTTTTCTGATGAAAAAAGGAAATCTTTTTTCTGATGGAAGTGTGGTTGGTTCTGCTTCGTCCAGGTCAGTTTTAGCCTTCCCTCCTTTCTGAGATTTTTTAAAGCTTTCAAATTACCAGCAGCTTTCCAGAGGAGTAAGATAAATTCTGGCAAACTCTGTTAGCCAAAACTGGAAAATCTCTTATGACAGAGACCTCTTACAGTAAGTGTCAATCCTACACAAGACAGGTTCTGGCAGTCAGATGCCACGCTACCTTATCCTGACCAAAACTGGCACGTACTGATGAAAAAGAAACTTTTAAAGAAAGCAGATCATGTTTATGTTGATGTCACAATCTGCTTTTATTGCTAGGAAACCACTTTGAGAAAAGAACATTTCCATAAAAATCATGTATTAGTCAAATTAGCACATTTTTGTGAGCATTGTCTCTACTTTGGCCCCATCCTGGAACCTCCTGCCATGCACGTAAGAGCACACATAGAAGATTCACGACGTACTTCTTTTAGAAAGCTTAATGCAGTTACTGCAGCAGATGTAGGAACTGAAACTCATTTGGGTTTCACGTTTGCTGCTCCAGCTTGGTGCCTGGGGAAAGCCTTTGTCATCGTTGTTCTCTGTTGTTCAAAGCTCCAGAATTAGAGATGTCATCAATGGACTTGGACCTTGAGCTTCCACCTTAGCAGTCAAGATCCTTGTGCCTCCTGTTACAACAGCAGTAGCGTTACACCCTTATCTTGTCATAGGAAAAATGATAGGGAATCAAAATTTCAAACCTTCCTGCAGTTCTGGCTCCCTTCTACTATTTATACACATTAAAAGCCATGCAGAAACCAAACAAAAAAACCCATAACCTTTTCCCCGCAAAGACTTAATTGATTCTCTTCCCAAATCTGAGAGGATGCGAATAGGGCATCAGTTTCATAAATAATAATAGTTATTGGCTGTCAAGGATAACATGCTTGAGATGGTTCTCGCAGTAGTGTTGAGTTCCTGTGAGACTTAAAGAGAATCTGAGTTTAAAGAAAATAAAATACGTTTTTATTATACTATGGGTAGGGTTGGAGATGGGATAGTCTATGCAACACTTACACAACTGGCATTTGTTGTTTGCCAGCAGGGTTGGACTGTCATGTACATCAGTCAGGATGCAGCAGCACTCTATGAGAGCAGGAAAGCAGAGTTAAAACTATCTTGATTCTTTTCCCAGATTACAGCTAGAAAGTGCTGTCACCGTAATTGTTTCCAGAATTTGAGTTAACATTGTTGTGACTAATTAGGATGAAGTACCTTTGTTGAAAGTAGATTTATATCAGAGAAGGGTAATTATTTATGTCAGTATTTTTATGAATGCTAGTTAGAGAAGTAAGAACCTTAAAATTTTACCCAACCCTGTATTTCTTGTCTCAGTGTGACCTAGGATGGTTTTTGCCTTGTTGTCTTTATAGACACTGCTGGAAAAATTCTCAGCAATTAACTTGCTTGTAAAACAAAGAGCCATGCCTGGTGAGTTGTTAGGAAGGGTTTTATTAAGGACATCTTCCTTGTCTGGAAGTACATGTAAATTAAGGGGGAAAAAATAATCTACAAATTTGCCAGACAATCATTCCTAATTTCTCAGTGATGTAATAATCCTAGGTGTCTGGTTTGTCACTGGGATCATTTGACTACACTCAGTAGCGGAAAATTTAAAAAATCCCAAGTTGAAATACTAGATTTTTAAAAAATGAACTTTCTTTCCTAATTGCCTAATATCAGCAGTGATGTTTTCCAGCCAGTGATGTTTTCACTTTAATGAGATTTTTCTTGTCTGAACTTGAGCTGATGCCACTCAAGGAAATGCTAACCTGAAAATAAACTTTAAAGTCAAAGTATCATTTGACTTTGTTCCTCTTTCTGTTTTCACCGCCTATGCAATTTATTTACTCAGTGGATTTTTTTTTTCCTGGCTGGGACTTTCCAGTGACGTGTCCTCAGCTGGAAGGGGAGGGGAGTTTCTCACCACTGAGCAACATTGTGATTTTCCATTTTCCAAAACTCTTCCCGCATGCCATTTATAGTTGATGATACTGATCTCGTTTGGTTTTGTTTCCCTATTTAAAGAAGGAGATGTGCAACTAAAAGCCTTTCATCTCTCCTGCTCTTATGCCATCGGGTTTCTTTCGTCTGCTGAGAGCAACTGGAAAGTTACAACAGTGTCCCCTCATTAGCCATTTTTGACAGCCACCAGCTGTACCACATTTCCTCTGGCAAAACCTTGTTCTGGACCTCATCAGTTCTCAGTGCTATTCTTTGATCCCACTTATGTCTTCAGTTGCACGACTTAACTACATTGGTGTTACCGTACTGGCAAGGCAGCAGCCTTCTTACTTAGCTCAGTTATGTCCTCTTTTAGCTGCTCTTGTTGTTCTTCATTCCTGTTCTGCCTCAAATGTAAAATGATTATCTGCAGGTCCTGGCCAAGGCTAGCTTCTGCTGCCTACCTGACCCATTCTCTTTTGATATCATCCACTCATTTATCCTTTAAAATGTTGCAGTGAATTACCTAATGCTTTCTTCTTCTATGACTTCTTGCTGCTGTCTTCTGCAATGCTTCTTGTATCCAGAATAGCCACCACCAATTGTCTTGTTTTAAAATCAACCCTCAGGCATTTGCAAGTCAGAAACTACATTATTATACTAAAAAGGAGGCATTACAGAAAAAAACATCTCTAACAGAAGAGAGCTAGGTCTTATTATTTGGTTCTGATCTATTTTAAGAATATGCCAACAAATGCAAATAAAAATGAACAAACTACTTGCAAAAAAATACTTGTATAACTGTGAATGCTGTGATGTATCGGGTAAGAGCCGGGAAAATCAATCATCTGCTGCTTACGTAGGCTCCCAGGGACGGGGTTATAGAATACCAAATAGCATGTGACACAGTGAGGTGATGCAATACATGCAAGTCCTCAAAGCAAACTATATTGGTTTTGTGTTTAAAGAAAGATTAAGTGAATACTGTAGTAAGGCTACTGCTAAATGAAATTCTGGTCTCCCTGCCTTCCTTTTGGCATGCACACATACAGGACTCTTGATGAGCTGTATGTATTGTTGTGGAAGTTATGAAACAAAACGGGATGTCTTATATTTACTACTTGCAACAGACCTTGGAAAGGAATAGTGGTAAAGAAGGATGGGATGGCATGTTAGGGAGTATGCCAAAACTAATGTTAGGGTATGCCAAATCAGTTCTTTTCTTTTGCTCATTAAGATTCACATGTCCATACTTTAGTATGGCAAATAAATTCCTTTTAATAAGATCATTCTTCCTGTCAGTGCAGCAGAGTCAATAGACAAATGCAAGTCATGACCAAAGGACTAATTCTATGTAAGTGTTAAAACATCTGTTTTGAAACACAAATTAATGTTGGGCTGTACTGGGTTGAATAGGTGTAAAAAGTCAAGCTTAAATGTTGTTAAAATTTAGGTTTTAATAGTGGTCCACTAGACAGTTCTTAATAAGTATCTACAATCTTTTTATTAAAATGCCTGTCAGCAACAATGGCAAAGACTTCAGTCCAACCAAGCGTCTGTTCTTACACTTTAACTGTACTGTAGGTGAGGTAACTGATTTGAACGTTCAGCAAAATAGGAGTCATGGAACATGTTTCCTGTATGTGTTAATGGAAACCAGAAAAATTGTGTAACTTGTTGATGACTACTGGAATTTGCATAGCACTGTAGGAATTTTTGGTTGCAGCATTCATTCATCTGCTGTTACGGCTGTGAAATTACATGCACATACTCTTTGTCCTTGATTATTTATGAGCTGTACTTCAAGACAGGGATGAACGCTTTGTCTCAATAGTTCACTTTGGCTAACAGACAAAACAACATTGGGACATAAAACTCCATTTACTTCTCTCCCAATCTGTACGTGAGACTGAGTTAAGTATCTCGCTGATACCTATTTGCATAATACTTTGGAAACAAAAGTTTCCTGGGTTGAACACAGGAAATCAACTTGGCGTTGCACAACCTATGGTCAGCAGCATGACTTGTCACTGCTGCCTGCTAGATAGCCTATCTTTAACAGTATGTATTGCTTCTGTGAAAAGGCAGCTGGATGATACAAACACTGGGGGGTCATATCAAAAGCTTTCTCTGTTACACCGTTTTATGCGTTAGGGGTTTGGTTTTTTTTCTGATCCCTTTTCAGTTCTTACCGGTTCCCTCAGGGAATGCCACTACTGAGCCCTTTTTTTTCATTCCCAGCTTTAGTGGATCCTTTTTTCTAGGTTGCAGTGCTGCTCTAAACAACTTCTAAGAAAGTAAATTAACAAATATACTTTGTGCATACATCATGTTGGCACAGCCAGTGTGCCAGTAGGCTGAAATACTTGTATTTTGGAAACCTATTAATAGCAGGTGTGGTTGAAAGTGAGTTCTCACTGCAGCAGAAAAGCTTTTGTGAGTAGCTGCAGAAGTGACATGCCCTTAGGGCAGAAGAGGATCAGCCATCCCACAGGGACATCTGCAAGCCTGGCTCCAGGTTGTTTCTCTAGAAGTAATGGGAAAGAATAAATAGGCCAGGTGGTAGGTTGCCTGTATCACCACAGATCTGCTGGAGTGGTTCTGCGGGGCTGGCAAGTACTCACTGCAGCATCATCTCCTTCAGTGACAGAAATAACTTTATCTCTGAGGTTAATGCTGTTGAAACTGAATACACATTTACTTATTATGCTTTTGGATGCCATGGTTCATGTAGAACAAAATAGTATTTGACATTAAACAGATGATGAATGTAATTGAGCCATCCTTTTGTAGCCCATATTCCCAAAAAAAAGAGAAAGCAATTACCAAATTTTGTATGTGTGGTTTTGTGACCCAATGGTAAAAAAAGCTTCTTCATGGTGACAGTGGGTGTCAATAACAGATGGAATAAAACATAGCTAGATCAGGAACAACAGGGGTTTTAACCGTAGTTTTCTGACTGGTTATGCGAGAGCTGTCCCAAGTTTAACTTTTGTCTTTTCTACACTGGCAATCTTAAAAGACACAGCAATAAAATGCCCATACGTTTTTTTCTTAAAGTAAAATGTTTGTTTCAAGATCTGGATTAAAATGTCAGCTGTGTACTTTAATTAGTTCAGCTTAACACAGAAAGCAGACTCAAATTTTCTTCGAGGACCCTTGGTAGATCACAAACCTAAGAAAATCCGAGGCTATGTTTTGGTATTTGGCAGCAATGCCAGGCATGTGTTAAGGCAGCCTGAACAGGCCCTTTTATACCCAAGCCCTGCCCACTTGTTCCTGGTCATCCTCTGCATTTTCCTTCGGAGTTTATCCATACTGCTTGCACAGCCACCAGACGAAACAGAGTGAAGAGCTCGACCCAGCTGAGCCCAGCAAGGAGGGAGTGGAAGACTTGTTTGCTTTTTTGGCTGCATTGATTCCAGCCTTGTCTCACTGCACAGACAGTTGCTCAGCACAAGGGAGGAATCCTTGTGGAGAAGGAAGGGGGTGTGAGCCTGATGCGCTCAGCTGAGATAAGGAAAGTGCTCAGGGAGGGCTTGCAGCTGCTACCACTTAAATCATGTTGACCCGCAGCCTACAAAAGTGCATTTCTTGCTCTGGTGGTTGGGTTGTTCCCAGCAAAGAGGTTCATACTTAATAGCAGGATCACACTGAAAACAGTTATTAATGGCCTAGAATTTAATTTTATGCTGTTAGGTATATAAAAGCTCTTTTCAGCGTGGCTGCATTTTCAGCTACCAAGTAGGTAAAGAAGATTACCTAGCAACAGCTCTACCCTTTTCAAAGCTGATACAACTGCAGTACAGAGATGAATAGAAATAATGAAGTGGGTTATGTTTCAGGACAAAATGTCTTGTCTTTTCATTCTACCTGTTCCCTCTGTGGTAATATAACTTTGCATCAAAACAATCAAAATAGGCTTCCTATTTTAAACCAGCATAACCTTGTGTATAACCAGCATTGTGTCCATGCTGTCTATACTCATTTGAGCCTCTCTATCTCTGTGTCGTTGCTCAACAATTTAATAAGTGATTTTTAGTTCTGTTCAAGACCCTGTGTTGTTGTGTACCAACATATGCTGGCACGTTTTTATAATTCTCTGTGTTAGAAAACATGTATAGGTAGGGCCCAAATTTGCCAAGATTGGTAAGTCTTTCACGGAAGTTTAGGAAGCCTAGAATGTATCATGTAGTGGATCTCTGACAAAACATCCAATTATAGAAAATATAGAAAAAACCAATACTAAACTCCTTTTAGCAGATCTAACTCCCACTAAGTAGAAGGACACGTGGAGATTTTTCTCCCCACAGGGATTTTTTTCAGAAGCAGTTTCTGTAGAGCAGAGCTAGATAACAGGACTTCACAAAGCAACTTTTTTGAAGAAGTGTTAACATTTTCCAGTAATAGGCTGTACTCTTTCAGTGTATAAAGATTGTTAGCCAAACCCAAAACTTTAAACTACTCAGAGACCTAGGAAATTCATTTCAGGCAAGTACAGAGACATTTTTGTACCTCCTTCTCTTTCTTAAGGACCTTAATCTCTCTGAGTAACTCCCTAAAAGTCCATCTGGACAATGACAGTTTCATACCTGTACTGAGTGAAGTTTTGAGTATTAGGATAATAGATTTGTTTTTCTTGCATTAATTTTAACTTAGTTACAGCAGGTAAAACCAGCAGTGAAAATAAGTGGCATCAACTTCAACTGTAGCTGTATGAACAGCAATAGACCATAAGCACTATGTTTTCTGAGGCAAAGTCCATTCCATCACATCTATTCTAAGTTTTCATTGTTCTATTAAGGCTGAAGTGGTGAGAATATGTAAAGAGTATTTCTAGGAAATTACAAACATATTTCAAACAAAAATAAAATTATTTTTCTTTCTCTAAGGAATGCTCTGATGGCAAGAATTTACAACCTATTGAACATCATTATCTAAAATAAAATTTGCCAATTTATTCTTAAAGTTCTATAAATCAGTGATGCTGCAGATGTATATTGTAGGATAATCCTCCCTCTCTCTACTTTAGAGTGAGGCTCTTTTGGGAAAGAGTAGCATGTGTTCTTGTAAAGCTTGTTCCACAATGCATACTGACAGAAAGTGAAACTAACTCACAAGAGCACCGTTTGAGCATCTGATTATATAACCGTACATATATATTAGCATAACTTCATTTATATAGAACATATATATATTCAGCTTTCATTTTTTAAAAGCCTGTGGGGCTGCCAGGCTGATCCTTTTCCTTTACTCTGTATCCCCTTCCTTTGCCTAGTTTCTTGTGGTATATTCAGGACTGCAAGCACCTTAAAAGAGAGATTGTGGTCTCCATTTACATTTTTACAGTGTGTTACACATGTTTTGTATAATAAATCCATATAAACAAAATCGAGTCTGTATGTATTTTTCAGGTACTATATTGTAGTTCATATACATGTTATTCTTCACAGGCTTTATACTGATGTACGAAATCACAGTATATGTATCTATGGGCACAAAATTATGATGCAGAAAGTCTGAGAGAGTGCCTATGGGTAATGTGTGACTGATCACNACAAAAGGACACTGAATCTTCCAGCTTCTCTATTCCCACCGTGGGGGAGGGGGAGCTGCGGCCTCCTTTTTATCAGAGAATATTTATCTCTCTGAACTTATTTGTCCCAAACCAGGACATCACATGAGAAAAAGATTTCTGCCAGTATAGCAATCCAGAACTTAACGATCAAACGTGCAGATTTGTGGGCTGAAACACTGACCCTCTCTTGGCTATTTCAGGCTGTAGAGGAGTGATAAGCCCGTAACAGCTACTGACTGCCCTCATCTTCCTCATGCACTAACCAGGACCTCAGTCACTCCATTAATTTTTTACCGCAGCCTCCAGTCAGGGCAAGATTTTTACTAAGATGTCCATATTCAGATAATAGAGAAACTAGAAAGTGTAGCAAGAGAACACTGTTTTATTTTGTGGAATCCGGTCACTCCCTAGCCCAGCTCCAAAGATCATGAGTCATATTTTCCAATTAAATAGATTAGATGAGTTTCTCATATATTATGTCATAATTTGCCCTACTGCTAGTCATCTTCCATTGTGACATTTTAGTTTGTTGATTACTTTATCCATACTCAAAGCACACTATTACCATATGATTTCATTTTATTCAGTAGAACATTCTTCAGTGTTACATCTGGGTATTTTTTACAGTATAGATTTCCATAGAAAATCATCCTTCAGAGCTGACACCTCAGGTGTCTAGCTCAAACTGGAACAATGCTAGGGAGACCAGTGTTCGTCTTCCAGGGATGACCGGCATCCTCCTTCTTGTCCAGCTCCTTATCTCTGTTTCATCAAACACATCATCATTTCAGCTGCAGAGGTACTGCAAGGCCTCTTGTTTTTCAGGCCCACAAATAACTGCTTGAAGTCACAGCTGTCGTCCCTCTTCAAGAACACCAACCCTTTGGACAGACACCTTCTTCCCGCTGCGCAGACACACATCTTTCCAGTTCCTTCCCAGACAGATCCTGTCTACGGAAATCACCTGTTAAGCAAATCATCTGCCATGTACACCTCCAAGACTGTTAATGTCCCCTGTAGTAGCTTGAGGTTTACACTTCATCATTGCAGCACACACGTGTTTGCTGGTGTAGCTTATGGTGATTACCCTGAGCATAAGACCCAATTCAGGAACGTGGGTTTAAATCCAGGGACCTGAATTTAAACTGTGCTCCCTGCTTAAAGAGAGATTTACTCCACATGTTGAACTAGCACTGTAATACCTTAGAGGCTTGAGCTAAACACATCCTATTCTCAGAATTAAATCCCGAAGGAAAACTTAGCATTTAAATAGAAATGAAAGCAGGTTGCATATATTACATCCATTAGCTTTTTTAGTTTTATCAGAAAAAGGAGGGTGTAGTCTATATTCTACCAAATAGAATGGGTTGTCTTCTGTTGGAAATTTTATTAAGAACTGTCATAACCTTGCACTAGGAAATTACTCCAGGAGTTGATTTTGCTATTTTATGCTGTTTTCTATTTACTTTGGACAGGAAAAGTGACTGTACTTTAAGTAACATCATTTCAAGTCTGTGAGGTCGTGGTGCCCCCTAATGTCCTGAAGACTAAAGACTGGTAATTTTGTTTCTGACTTCCTCTCACAGCTCTCCATAGGAAGAACACTGCATATGACATTTTATTAAACATATTTCAGCACTTAAAAACTTTTTTTCAACATCCCTTTTCCGTATTGTATACACATAAGGAATAAAATACTTTATTTTTAAGTCTTATTTTCATTTTGAAGCCAAGAAAAATAATTTGTCTCAGAAATTATGTTCTTAATTGTTATTGTTCGTTGACACCAAACAAATAGGAATGAATTAAATAATACTGAGCTCCTAGCATTTTCTTCTGGTTATTAAAAGTCTGTGCAAACTCAACGTTTTTAAATTTAGAAGCCTACATATGTGCTAGAGAACTTAACCATAGACAACCATAATATTAACTTCCACTTAAATCTAAAAGTATGTTTTCATTTTATTATTTTTAGAATGTTCTTATATCATTGGAATGTAAGTACTATTGGAATAAAATACAACTACAGTAACAAAGTTAAAATATTTATTCAGATTTAGACAGTACCCACCTGTCTCTACAAAAGCTTCAAGCATGTTGAAATCAGTCAGAAAGGAACACTGTATTAGTCATCCATTTTGTCCTACGTCAGTTTGCCATGAACATTAAACCAAATAAACAAGGAATTAATTAATTGGATCAGCAAATAAAATCTTTTGCTATGTAAATAAAAAAAATATATATTTTGCTATGTTCCCTCTACAAACTTACAAGTTTATGGCATCAAGCTTATTTCTAGGTGAACACCTATATCAGGAAGCAGAAAAATAATATCATGTGAATCACGTTTGCATACAGTTAGCATCTTTCACAGTTACTTTCACTTAAATAAATTGACTCCTTTTGCAGTGTCAATTGTTTTCTCAAAGCAATCCTTGAAATGACCCCTACAGCTGCCCTTGCACTCCTTGTTCAGACACAGCCATGTTGGCTTTGGAAAGTCAGTGTTGTGGTTTTAAGTAGCCAGAGTTTTTTATTAGCTGGGGGGGCTATGAGAGAGGCTTCTTTAAGAAGCTGCTGGAAATTTCTTAGCTCCAAGCTAATCAAGGTCAGCTGGTAACACCTCTGTGATAACATATTTAAGAAGGAGAAGGAAAAAAAAAGGCAAGGCAGAACATCATGGCCACTTAAGGGAGAGGCGAGGGAGAAGTTTGATTAACAACAATATCGGTGAGAAGGAGAAAGAGAAGATGCCTTAAACACTGGAATAGGGCCCCAGCAACCTGTGGGGGATCATAGGGAGTGAAGATTTGCCTGCAACCCATGGAGAGACTGGAAGACTCCACGCAGGAGCAGATAAGTGCTGGAAAAGAGAGGCTGTGATCCTGTGGGATGTTTGATGTCCATGTTTGGACTGGGGGCCTGACAGAGTCCTGTGGGCCGTGGGAAGAAGAGACCCACACTGGAGCAGCAGAGCAGCATTTCCTGGGAGGACTGGTGGCCCATAAGAACCCACACTGAAGCAGCCAAGCAGCACCTGAATGACTGCACCTATGGTAAAGTGACTTTCGTGACAACAATACCTGAAAAGCTGTTGTCAGCAATGCACGAGGCAGGAAGAAAACCCCCATGGGAAAAGCCTGGGGTTGGACTTTTTTTTCTTTAATCAGTGGGAAAAAAACCAACATCTGACCATAACCCCCCCACTCCTGTCTTCCTGGGCTGCTGGGGGAAGGGGAAAGATCTTTGAAAGAGGGAGGGGTGGGGGGGAGAGAGGTGTCTGTAACATCTATCAAACTTCTCACTCTTAAATTCTTAAGCTCTGATTTTAGTAGTAGTGAATTCTTAATATTCTAAGTTAGAGCCTGTTTTGCTTGTGAAATAGTTAATAAAAGTTGCTTATAATCCTTATCACAAAAGTTGAAGTTTTTTTCCCTTCTCTCAAAAACTTGGGATGTCTGTAAGTCTTCAGCATTTAGCCAGAGTCAAACCATAACACAGAGGAAGACCCGAGGGACTTGGATTCCTCTGCTGGTACACCAGAAGAGTCGGATTAAGAGTTAAGAAAGTCACAAAAGAAACCAGGACATGGTCCTTCACAAAGACTGTTTGATGTCACATGCAAACATCGCCTCATGCCTGTGTAAATAGTTTCTAAGTGTCTAAAATGGCAAAGTAAACTATATACAACTAGGAAACACATATGCAAAATGTTAACATCAGCTGTAAATAATTATTTGCCTTGCAGATTGCAAAATAAAAATGGCTGTACATACCCTCAGTTTAACTCTACATCTTTACATGTTTCTGATCTGCAGCTCTTAAGCTTGTTTTAAAACTTATCAGAATCTTAAATCTAGATGACGAGAACAGATTACTGCTCATTCATGATATCTTTTTACACTAATCTCCCCTTCTGCAAGAGGTTTCATTTCTAATTTTGCCATACTGCTGATGCTACTGTACGTTGCTCCCAATTTACTGAAATTACAAATTGAGTATTTGCAATCTCTCTTTGCTTCTTTCTCTTGAAGTTCACCCCTTGAACTCCAGTTTCACTTTCTTTTCTGGCTAGCCTTTGGCACCACCTGGTGTCTGGCTGTTGCTTGTTTTGTAAAGGAAAAACCAGCACCTTATTTTGAACATCATAAAGTAACATTTTAATAGCAGTGCATTTAACATTTGGGGGAAAACAGTATGATTAATCTGCTGCTGTAGCGAGACTTCCAATTTTATCAAGACGAGAAGATTAGTATCTGATAATGACAAAAGCCTTACAGGACAAAATTCAGAAACCTCTAAAGTAGTATGAGAATCTAATGACTCATTTAGGCAAACTACTTAACTGACTACTTTAATTACTATGAGGATATTCTAGGGAAGAAATTATGTCTAATAAAATCCAGAATGATAAAATGCAGGAGGAAACATTATGACTGTATAATGAAGTTTGTCATAAATTCTAGATAAATGAAATTATTTCCATTGTTTTGATGTGTTCACAGAACCTAAGGGCTTCCTATTGTATGTGTACATATAACAGTGGTTAGTTCTACAAGCTGTGGCACCTACAGACTTGCAAAGGCAGAACACCTGCCTTATGGCAAAACAGAAAGTCCAGACAGAACAGTACTGAACTATAAGTAACTGGAAAATACATTACAAAAATACACTATTGCTGTTGTTTCCTAATGCTTCACTGAAGCCACCTGTGCTGGTTTTGGCTGGGATAGTTAATTTTCTTTGTACTCAGTCTTAGGATGCTGCATTTTACATTTGTGGCCAAAGCACTGTTGGCAACATCGGGATGTTCTAGTTGATGCCCAGTAGGGCACAGTGTCAAGACCTTTTCTGCTTCTCACACTGCCCTGACAGTGAGCAGGGTGGGGGCACACAAGGATTTGGCAGGAGACATAGCAGGGACAGCTGACCACAACTGGCCAAAGGGATATCCCAGACTGTATAATGTTGTGCTCAGCAACAAAAACTGTGAGGAGGAGGAAGGAGGAGACATATGGAATTACAGTGTTTTTCTTCCCAAGTCACCACTCTGAATGACAAAGCCCATCAATCCTGGAGATGGCTAAACACCTGACTGCCAGTGGAAAGTAGTGCATGAATTCATTACTTTTCCTTATCTTTATCTCAATCCGTGAGCTTTCTTGTTTTTACTTTTCTGATTCTCTCCTCTCTCCTATTTCAGGGGGGAGTGAGCAAGTCACTGTGTGGGACTTAGCTGCTACAGGAGTCAAAGCACACCACGCCTCAAATATTCCTCTCACTGGGACAAACACTGCCAGGCTGCAATTCTTCAAACAAGTCCATGTAAGCAAATCTCCTACAGCCCATGGAGACTTTTCACTGGCACTCTCTATGGAAGCACAGATTTTCTTAAGGAAACCTGTCTGCACACCATCTTCCCGGCTGTGCTTTTTCACAAAAGCGTATCTCTGCTACACTAGCAAGCCTGTTACATCCCGACTACAGCAAGTTGTACTACTACCTGGAGTAGGGATCCACCTGATCCACCTCCACTTCTGGATATAAGGAAACGTCTTGGTGAAAACTAAAAGCAGGAGAATCATGTCTGTCCAAGCCTTCAGCTGTTTTCAGCTCAGGAATTTTCAAAGCCTGACGCAGTTTTTTCCACGCCTACTTTAGTAGCCTTCAGTAACTTTCTCTTTCAAGCACCTGCTCAGTCTCCCCTGAAGCCCGTGTAAACTCTTGGCACGCACAGCACAACAGCCTTTGCCGGCTCCAGCTACTTCCAACTGAGCTCCTGATACTTTCCTGCAGCGGCCCCACGGTGCTTAGTCAGAATCAGGGAATCAAATGGGTTGGAAAAGATCTCTGAGATCATCGAGTCCCATCTGTGACCAAACACTACCATGTCAACTAGACTAAGACACTAAGTGCCACGTTTGGTCTGACCTTAAACCCCTTCAGGGATGGTGACTCCACCACTTCCCTGGGCAGTCCATTCCAGTATCTAATCATCCCTTCCGTGAAGAAAGTTTTCCTGACGTCCAACTTAAGCCTCCCCTGGTGCAGCCTGAAGCCGTGTCCCCTCATCCTACCGCTGGTTGCTTGGAAGAAGAGACCGACGCCCACCTGGCTACAACCTCCTCTCAGGGAGCTGTAGTGATAATGTCACCTCTGAGCCTCCTCTCCTCCAGGCGAAACACCCCCAGCTCCCTCAGCCTCTCCTCAACAGGACATGAGCGCCACACTCTGCACCAGCCTCGTGTCCCTTCTCCGCACGAAGAGGAGCTGCCCGTGTCAGTTCTGCCCCTCTGCCCAGCCCAGCCCTTTCCCGAAGCCGCGGAGCTCCAGTTTAGGCCGCTTTCTTCCCGCCCGGGCACCACCCCCGACCCGGAGACCCGGAAGCGGAAGCGGCTCCGGTGCTCCGTGTGCGGCGGCGGCCGAGGCNGGCCCGCTCCTCCCCAGCGCCGGGGGCCGCCGCGGCCTCTGGCCCCCTGTCCCGGCCAGGGCTCTTTGTTCCGGGGCCGCGGCTGTGCCATGTGCCCCCCGAGCTCCTGGCCGGTGTCCGGCCCGGAGCTGGCTCATGTGGGGCGGTTGTTCTCCATAAAGCCCAGCCCGCAGCAGCCCTTTGCCTTCAGCGCCGGGCTCGCCTTCCCTTCGGCCGGTGCCGCCTCTGCCGCCGACTCGCCCCGGCCCCCCTGCAGGGAGACAGGCGCTCTCCTGCTCCCTGCAGCCTCAGGGCTGCGGTCTCGCTTCACACTGGCTCAGTTTCGGGCTAAAACTTTTCCCATGTGGCACAGCTGATGAGACAGGCGGCAGCCAGGCGTGTGAAAGGTGCCGTAGTGGAGCTACCAAGTCGGTCAAGGATCCGGAGAATCTCTGTTAGGAGAAAAGGCTGGAGGAGCTGGGCCTGCTCAGAGTCGAGAAGAGGCAACTGAGAAGGGTCCTCATTAATGCGTACAAATATCTAGGGAGGACTGTCAAGAGGATGGAGCGAGGCTCTTCTCGGTGGTGCCAAGCAATAGAACAAGTGGCATTTCTGGGTTTGTCAGTGATTGCTGTCATCCTGGATGTTCTTGCCCAAAACTGGCTGTCAGCCTCGGTTGTTCTAGGTATCTAGTCTTGCTGGCATCTAGTGGCAGTGAATCGAGTGTCATGTAGACACATTTTTGATTGTAGCTTAATTACCATACTGACTTCAGATGAATGTTTCCCCTGCTGCTTGGTATGAGATAAAGTAAACAAATACAGCTCTTTTCAGTTTCATCAAGTTCTTCTTTGTCACGCAAGCAATTCCAACCTCGAGGTTTTTTCTTTCCAATACTTTCTAGTTTTCACTCTTTAATTTCCCTATTTGTGATAATTTAAAGACATGTTTTCAAAACAACACGCTACTCAGTGTGCTATTTTATATGATGTTGTGCTGTCATTTGCTTAGTAGTTACAACTCCTGCATATTTTATCCCAGACCATATCATCTTATGCTTTTCTGATGGCAGTTGGTTGTGGAATAGAAGACACCAATGACTCTATTTAGAACCTGGTGAGACATCTCAGTAAGCTTGATCTTAAATAATCATCAATACGTGTTATTTGGAATTTTTCAGTATTCGGTTGTTCGTTTTGTGGGTTCCTGGTTTCCCTGGAGTTCCTTATACTTCTCTGAACTTGGCTCAGTTAAACAACAGCGTCGTGGAGTTGCTCATCTCCGTTATCTCTTTTTTCCTGATCAGTGGCACATGCATTGCTTTGTATCTAATGAGAAATTGGGTAGTCTAAGTTGTTAAGCTTTGACCATGACAAAATAGACTAATGACTCTTTATTCTTTGTTTTTCTTCTCAGCAAGTTCTTGATCTCTGTTAGTTGTAGGTTTTGTTTGTCCTTTGAGCCATGGCTTCTCAGAAATAGCAGCCTAGAGTAAGCAAGAATGCAGGTCATCAGCGTGTCATCTGCTGTGCCATCACTGCTTGTATGTTTGTTTATTCAGGAACTGCAAGGTAATTCTTTTCCATTCTGAGTGATCATGCACAGAAGTTAATGCACAGTAAAAAAAGGAAAGTGCTTGGTTCATTACTTTGACTGCTTTATCAGATTGTATTCTTAAACTCGTTCACCTGACTTTTAGTTTTTTAGTGTATACAATTTAGCAGAAGTAATAGTACATCATCAGTCTTTTCTCCTTTTTTTACTCTTTTACATTCAAAGACATCTATCAGTTTTATGAGAGGTAATTTTTAGGGTTTATTAATGTTGGTACTGTTTTCCACATATGCTACACTCTAGTTTTAGTTAGTGTTTTAATAAAGTTTCTAAGCAACTGTGTGTGACTTTATTCCCATCTGATAGTGTAATAGTAATAACATTGCTAAGCAAGGTTTGTGTGGCTTCTGTGGGCCAATATTCATCAAGTGTTTGGTCCTGATGCTCTTGTCTGATGGTTGTGGTATCTAGAATTTCTAGGTGACCTCAAATACAAGTACTAACGAGGCCTGGAGCTCTTCTGTTGGCTTGTTCAGGTTAAGAGGGCTCTTCATTCTGGACAAAGTGAATTGATCTACGTCCCCCATTATTTTCCAGTTCACTTCTTTAAATATTGGTAGTTGTCTGCCACTTTCTGGTTTTATGGTACAGCAGCAGTTCGGAATGGCACATTTTCACATCACATTGTAGTAGCACTTCAGTCATGTACTTGATGAAAAGAGCTTTGAATGCTTAGATCTGAGGTGATCAGGTTGCTTCAGCCTTATTGCCTTGGCATCACCATCTCTGCAGGTGCCTGCTTTTTGTAACCGCTGAAAACCCAGTCCATTTTGATTTTACCATGGAAAGTTCTAGGAAGATGTTGAAGAAAAGACATGAGAAGTGTCTCAGTGGTGTTTTTCAGCCTCTTTCTATTGATTCATGTTAGTTAATCCTGTTATAGACATGTAGCATGTGGAACTGTGAGATATTATTAAAAACTTCTGTGTTCCAATATGGTTATAGGGAAAGCACCTTCAATAAGAGTAATGCTTCTGGTTCAGGTGGTTGCTGAGCTATAGCTTGTTGTAGTTGGAGAGAATAGTTTGATGAAGGATTGTCAGTATTTTATTCTCTTACCAGTTGTTCTTATTAACCTGTGTTGGTGATGAGATACTGGTGAAATGAATGCTTTTACCCAGTGTAGTTCTCTTGGATTGGAAAACTTACTTTTTAGAGGAGGTGGTGCTTTTTTTTTTTTTGATTGTGGATTTTACTACTCAATTTGATTCCAATTTCCCTTCTTAACCTTGTTCTCTTTACACAGGATACCTTTCCTAATCAATGCTCAATCTAAACATATCATGGTCATGCGTAGTTATGTATGTCACGTATTGGGTTGATAGCTTCATGTCACAGAAAATTAGACTAAATTAAGAGTAATTTTTTTCACTGACATGCTCTAGAATTTAAATTTGAAGAAAAAAGGGCCAAAATTACAGCATGTACATGTAGAAAATGTGACATCTTGTGTTGTTCACTTTGATATCTCTTGGATTTATTCACCTGATGTCTGTGCTCTGACATACTGGGCTCTTATTTTTAGAATTTTTTTCTATTTTTCAGCCTAAAGAAATACCATCTGTTAGACAGGTAACTAATTTGGAAAATGAGTTTTAATAGCCACTTTCCAAAAGTATGTAACAAATTTGAAATTAATTACGGAAGTAGGTAGTTATCAATTGTCAAGGTTCCAGGAATGTTTTGAAGTTAATTTGAGAATTCTGCTGAGGAGTTATAATTACCGTAATTTAGTTTAGGTACATGAACGACTTGGGGTGCTTTGATATCCATGAAAATACCACTTTGTTACTGTCAGATCACCTAATTCAACATGATTTTTTAATCTTCAAATGCTCATGCATAGAGGCTTGAGTTGCAATCCGTTGTCACTACATTGCTTCTTTAGCATAAGATGTAAGGCAAAACTGTAGAAGAGACTAGCTACTGTCTCATTTGTACTAGTCCATGTTACTTGAAATGTTTCTTAGAATTAAAGCTTAGATTTTCAGTTTTAATGACACTTTTAATGACAGTTAGTGAGAGGCTTGTATGCATGCAGGGAAGGAGGGTTTTCAAGCTTGTACACAAAGATCAAATAGCAAATTTGCCAGGTAGGGAAATTTGATTTTCTGTTAGAGGAACAACACAATCTGAGATTGTATTCAAGATCATTAATACATGTATATCAATCACAATTTGGAAAAAAAGAAGTCTGTAAACTAGGAAGAACTTTGTGCTTACTGCATGGGAGTAATGTGAAATTACATTGCAGGGATAAAAAAACCCCAGCAACCTCAAAGAAAAAGAAAACAACCAAAAACCCAGGGCTATTATTTTCATAATCAATTATGAAATTTCCCTAAATTGGAACCAATTTATACAAATTCACTGCTCTCTTCTAACCTTGGCAGGCAGCTTTTTTTGCTGCCATGTAAGCTCTGTTTTTCAATAATAGTGCCAAACTGGAATTTGTAGAGTCTGGGCACCTAATACTTCCAAAGATCTGTGTCTGAACTTTGGAAGTGATAGTAAATGGGCTCTATAAGAAATACTCATCACGTCCACAGATGTCTGAAGGTATTCAAATGCTGCAGGAGCTGCTGACTAGAGCACTTGGTCTGTCTTTTCCTGGCAATGAACAGCATTTTGGTTGCGCAGAGGGAAATCAGTGCAAATCAGATGCTAAATCAAGGTCTGCTACTGAGAAGAGAATGCACGTTTGTTCCTTGTTCTGGAAGATGGAGAACAGGACATTCTTCTGTGCAACTGTACAGTCTCTAGTCAGATGCTACAGGAAACCATTGTAACCTCCAGGTGCTTTTCCAAATCTGTTCTCTTTTCCCAGCATCTTGTAAAGGATGGTGGTTTTCTTGTATACCCATTGACTCTTTTGTCAGTTCAGCTTCTTTTCTTAATTGAGTGCCTTGGCTAAAAAAAGTTTAGTTAGATTCTCATGTTCCATGATGGATGAATGGGTGTGTTAGGATGGGTGAGACAAGTGACAAAGTTAAAAAACTTTCAAGTGTGATGATGTTGTGCAAAACTTACATTGATGGTAGTGATAGGACAAGGGATAATAGCCTTAAACTGAAAGAGGAGAGTATTAGGGAGGAATTCTTTACTGTGAGGGTGGTGAGGCACTGGCACAAGTTGGCCAGAGAAGCTGTGGCTGCCCCATCCCTGGAAGTGTTCAAGGCCAGGCTGGACAGGGCCTTGAGCAGCCTGGTCTAGTGGAAGGTGTCCTTGCCCATGGAAGGGGGACTGGAAAGACGTGATCTTTAAAGACCTGTTCAACCCAAACCATTCTATGTTTCTGTGGAATATTATGGGGATTCAGAAGGAAAGAGCTAGAGGTCTCTAATGAGATTATTTCAGATATTCCGTGGTGGATGTGATGGATGAAAACCAAAACTCTTTTTAACATTGATTTTGTTTTTCTAGGGAGTGATGTATATAGTCCAGTAAGTACTACTTCTGGTTAAGTTTTTGTAGCTTCTCTGATGTCTGAACCACACATAAGTGTTGTATTTTAGACTGAAGGTTGGACACTGCTGCAGAACCCTTCCAACAGGCCTAAGGAGCACATTAGAAAGATGTTGGAAAGATCTGTAGTGCATACATGTTCTGGATCAATTTGGAGCGATCTTTGCTCTGTTTTATGTTTGCAGGTAGACAAAGCTGATGGTTGGGTGACAAACTGTCATTTAAAATGCTATTTGCATATTTTTAACTTTACTGAGTTCAAATTTTCTATATTCTGTTGTGTGTTGTAGCTCCACAGCTTAAATCACACTAAAAGTTAGCTAAAAATGTTAAATTACTCAGTTTTAGATGAACCGACCTTTCTTTAAGCTTCTGAACTTACTTGTGAATTCTGAGAACTCATAACTAAAAAATATTCCAGTTCAGCTGTTGCTATTATTTTTTTGTGATTGTTTTTTTATTGAGGTGAACCTCTAAATCTGCTCAGCCTGTTACTTTGAAATTGCCAAGTTGTAAGTGTACACATATATGAGTGTGTGTAAAATACTACAAAATTTGATTGTCTTTCGTAGGGAAGTTTTTACCTTTGAAGACAATGTTAGGACCAAGATATGATGAACAAGTTGCTGAAGAAAATCGTTTTCACCCAAGTATGTTATCCAACTACTTGAAGAGTCTGAAGGTAAAGTTAAATTCTCTAGTATTGAAACATTACTTTCATTATTAATATTTATTCAAGTGTTGCTTTTCAGATTTAAGAGAAAAGTGGTTGATGACTTCCTTTGGAACATCTATACAGAATTTTTTTTGTTCCCATTTTAAGGTTTTCTCTGCAAGTCATAGATTTCCAAAAGTACTTGCTTATAGAAATTGTGCACACTCCTCATTCACTGTATTAGTAGCAAGAATCTCACTCTTCTGTGTTATAACTATTACATCTTGGAGAGACACCATTGTTAAAATTCAGATAGTTTGAGTTTAGAGTTTTATAAATGACTGTTGCATGTGGATATGTTAAGTTGCAATTTTGCTTATAGGAAAGAAAGCATTTAAAAGTGAAAGGAGAACTTCACAGACCTCTCCTATAGTTTCAGTGCATAATTTTCTTCTTTTGTTGCCTAGAATGCTTTATGGTATGTAAGCAATCATACTCAAATATGGAAGAAAACAATATATGGATATTATCCGGTAATTTCTTGAAAAGAAAAAAATTGCATAAATAGAAAAAAAATTTAGGAGCACGGATTGAGACCCAGGAAGATGAGTGTATGCCTTCATCATTGGGTTACAGAGTTGTGCTTCTGGCTTATTTATTCATTCTTTGTTTTGCCCGTTTCTGTCTGTGTACTTCAAGCTGCTCATTGTTCTGCACTGTAGCACAACTGTGATAATAAAACTGGGAAACAGGGTCTTTCCAGCCTTTCACGTAGATTTCTGCAATGTTGTGCACAGTCCAGTGCATCTGGAGATGTGGGAAATGGGATTTTGAGTCTGCCAGGCAAAGAAAGGACTACCACCTAATTATTTTAATGAGTTTATTAAACTTCTATATAGAAGTTTAGCACCATTTATTTTGACTGTTTTCTAAAACCAATCACACAGAAAAAGACCTTTTTTCTGTGGGTTTTTTTTGTTATTTGTTGGTGTTGAGCTAAGTTAAATTAATTCTGAATTTGTTTAAGAGTATGAGCCCTTAACATCAGAAGACTCAGGTGAGTAAAAGGTGGGAATCATCATTTTATGAATTCTTTTTCTTAGGTATGAAGCAGCTGGTGAACTGCTCAGTGTGGCAGAGGTAGAAATACCTGTGCAATAATAAAGTACTGTCAGTGAAACATACATGCCTGTTCTCAGGTGCTTGAACTGGTGGGATTGTTCTGGTTTGAATTCTTAGATCTATGCATCTGAATTGTAATTGGGTTCCTCTTTTGTGCATTATGTTGTTTTTGACTTTGGCTGACTTTAATAGGCATCCCTAGAAATTTTCTCAAACCAGTCTTATTCATGGTTTAAAGTAATTTAAAATTCTGCATATATTTTGAAGTTATAGAGAACTTCAGGGACTTAGTCAGAATTTCTAAATGTTTGCATTGTTAGTGATTTGCCACCAAAAAAAGAAGTCACACTGATGCAGCCTTTCCACTAGTCAGTTCTGTCAGTTCTGTTGCACTACAAATTCTCATTTGTAGTATTCTCATTTTAATAATCACTCATGTCTTGAGTGACATCAGATTATTAGAATCTGATAGTAAAATTAGTAGCATGAGTATCCCCAGTTATATTTTTGTAATTTTGATTGACAAGCAGAACATACAATTTCTCTCCAACTTTCGATTCTTATCAAATTTATTCTTTTGTGTTGAACCCTGGTATTGTTACTGAATGTTTACGATTTGCAAACATATGATTTTTTATTTGCCAAGATATGTAGTGGGTTACTGAAGTGCTGTATTTGTAGAACACCAGTTCACCTACAAGTAAGCAATGAAATAAATGTGAAATTGTGGCAAAGTGACCTTGAAAAGTGGATTTTCCCGAGGTAAAAATAGCTCACTCTGCTTGGTTCTTGTCATTTTATTGCAGTATGTTGCTGCTAATACTTTGCAGGATGAATCACTTGTAAAAACTGGTTATTACTTAAGTGATTTATCTTCCAAATAAAAGGCCTCAGACTGACTTTTGGTAATAGTGAAATATTGCTGTTACCACAGATTTTTGAAGGTGCCAGTTCAGGTCATCTGTCTGGGCAAAACTTTCTCTAACAAGCTTCCTGTGTGATTCTTGTCCTCATGGAGCTGTTTGCTGAAAATCTGAGTGTTAGAAGCTGATTTCATTGGGCATGGCAGTCCCATTTTTTTCTGATGGTCTCATAAAAAATTTCAGGAGCAATTGGTGACATCAGTGATTTTTTAAAAAATTTATTTCTTGAGGAGGTGAGTTAGTACAGTTTGTGCATTATAAAGGTAGTTCTATTTCTGTTGTGAATAGCTATGACATTAGTTAGCTCAAAAGAATGTTTGGGCAATTAGTGTGCTCAAATTAAGAATTCCTATTAGAAAAACTACTTATATTTCAACCACATTTTTATTTTTACAGGTAAGTTCTGTCAGTGATCTAAACTATTTTCCTCAAGCAAGAAATGAAAGAAAAACATCCTGGGATTGGAGAGAGCTCAGTGTATTGCTCTTTTCTTCCTGGGGAGGATGTTTTCAATTTCCAGTGTCTAAGGAGAAACTTCTGGGGTCATACAGGGCAACCCGGCTAAGCCCACTTAATTGCACAGCAGCAGAGGGAGTGCCTGCATAAGGCACTGACAGCCAGAGATAGCTGGAATGTGAGGATGAAGGCTTTTATTTTGTTTCCTGTGGTGCCAGTTGTTTTCTTTTGCATGGATTTTTTCGTAAGTCAAGTTGTATACTTTGATATGTTGCATAATCTACCTGCTTTTTAGAAATTTACCATTTTCTCATACCTTGCACTCTAAATTATGATGTGTTATGTGCAGCCAATCCCATGGGCTGAGAGACAAAATGTTTATGCTTTCTATAAAGCAAGGAAACTGCCTTCAGGCCTTGTGTGCTCTGTAGGCCATACATGCTTTTATAGCTCTGAGTAAATTACACTGGATGTCACTGCTGTGTGACATGTGTGAGGAACAGTGCCACTTCACAGCATCTTCACTTGTCTGTGATTGAAACGATACGTAATAATGGCAAAAGAATAACAGGCCACAAGTCCTACTGTCCTGAATTAAGTAGTCTTGGAGATATTTGCAAAATGTTGTAGAGAATGAAGAGGGAAGAAAATAATAATTGAATTAATTGCCTTTTGTGTATTTCCTGTAAAATTAATCTCTGGCCGGGGTACCATCAGTCTGTATGTTTAGCAGCTTGGTTGGAACTATGTATTTGAAGTTTCAGGGATGCAACATGGTTTTCAGGTGGACTCCCTTCTGAGGTAGTTTGCATTTCTGCAAAACACAGTAATAAGAGTAAATAAAGTATTATGAATACAATATACAAAGTTAAAGTAAACAAGGAGACATTCAGAACTGATTTGATATGCTTAATGCTGTTAACATCACGCTTTTTAATATTTGATGAATCAAAGTAATATGAAAGTATTTAAATATTATGAAATCAGAACTTTGAATACTGTGGAGAACTATCCCTAGATAGCTGGAAATTTTCCTTTAGAAGTCTATTGAACGATGTATTTATGTAAAACAGCTGTTTCTGAACTGTATTCTAGTTATAACTGGAATTTACCTTTCCTGAACTGTGTGAAAGCAGTGTTTTACTTTGTATTTCTTCCAACTGTACTGCTAAATTATTTCCAGTCTTTTGACCATAAGGTAAATAAAACTTGGTCAAAATCCTTGTTTTGAGTGTGTACTGGAGTTTTAACTTTATTGAGGATGCAGTATGGTTCTATGTTTTCTTCATATGTAGGGTGCTTCAGTTTTAATGTATTTTTAAGTGCATTATTGATGTATCTATAAAAAAGACAAAGCTGTGGAACAAGGATTTTGCTGAACTACCTGCTCTTAAAATGCTTTTTAAAAAGTCATCTGCTTTCATGGTAAAAGCCCTATTTGAAGGCATGACACTGAGCATTTTGACCAGAAGCAATTGCTTGCGCTTCTAAGACAGAAAACCAGGAATACTTTCAATGCACAGGTGAGTTAGTGAGCTGGTTTTACACCACAATACTGGGAGGTTTATAGTTGGTGGAAATTTTGTTTGGACTAAGCATCAGTAGGGTATGCATTGCTGATGTTCTCTGTGTATTTCGTGCCACCCAGTGGAGTTTCTGCTTTCCATTGTTCTTTTTAAAAACACAGTAACTTCCTCAAGGCTCTTTGAAAGACCTGTTTTACAGCTGTAGAAACCAAACACTGAAAAATTAACTCAATTCAGAAGGGCACATGTTAGTCTAGAGTGGGCAAGGCAGCCTGGATTCAGGTACATTGTAGCATCTGAGTGGTTACACTGTCACCTTAATTACTGACAACATCTTTGAAGATCTGAAGTTGTTTTGCATTTTACCTTTAAATAAGATGTTTCTGAGAATTTAAGGGAATTTTTTGTTTAAACTTGAAAATGTGTTCATTGTTTTGTACTCTAATAGATGGGTAAATTAAAATGGATTATTTTTCTGAAAGTGTACTTATATGTAAGTCTGAGTAGTTAATTTTACTTTCACTGTGCCAGCGTTTAATATTGTTCTAGTTAAAGTATAAGAGCACCTGATTCCACCTTGCTTGTCTTTTTAGCATGTTAAAATAATTCCTTACCAGGTATTTTCCTGCTGTTAGCAGATCTTTCTTGTTTAGAATCATTGAAACAAACTGAAGTTTTTGAATTGATGGCTAGTGCTAATTTAGACACCAGCTTTTACAAAAAACACGGATGTCTGATATGGTGTTAAAATACAGATTTTACAAATGCAGTATTTAAGAATTTTTGAACTTACAAATATACCCTGCAGTTGCTTTTAATTTGGATGTTATTAGCTGTTCAGTATTTATGCATTGATATTTGAATCACATATATAAGTTTATTTTTAATTTTTTGCTTTTTTTAGGTTAAAATGGGTTTACTGGTAGACTTGACCAACACCACTAGATTCTATGATAGAAACGATATAGAGAAAGAGGGAATTAAATATATAAAGCTTCAGTGTAAAGGGTAAGTTGTATGCACATTTTAAACCTTTCATTGGCTTTTAAATTGAAGTATCGCACTGAAGAAATTAATTTTTTTTCTCTTCTTCCCTTTCCCCCAGTTGTCTCCTAATCTGTGTATTCTTACCTTTTTCAGGCATGGAGAGTGCCCTACACCTGAGAACACAGAAACATTTATCCGTGTATGTGAACACTTCAGTGATAAGAATCCCTCAGAGCTTATAGGTATGTCTTATTATATCCATCTTCTATGCATCATTAGTTTTTACTCTATTTCATATTTAATCATAACTGCAAGTCTCTTACTCTTAAAAGTTTCAGGTAAGGAAGTTACTCCATACAGTGTCTGTGCAAAGTAGATTTGATTGCTTCTACTACAGAAACTAGTATGTTTCTATTCTTTTCAGAAATAGTGTTTCTGCATCCATCACTGTGATTACAGCTGTTGACTTAACATATTAAAATATAGAGGCTTAAGCACTTCCTACAAATATGTGATCCTTGTATTGTGGTTTTTGACTTCTGCTGATGCAAATGTAGGTTGCTTATTGTTTTGACATTTGATGATCTAGCTTACTTGAAGTCATATTTGGGAACTGAATTGTTAGAAATTCTGTAGCAAATCTCACAAAACTAGTAGTAGATATTAGGCTGAGTTTCTCTCCTGTGATATACTGGCTTGCCATGAATATTTGAAGGATACTTTATTTTTACTCAGAGAGAGATAAGTTTTCTGTTTAATTTATGTTGCTTCTAGTTTTAGTTAAAACTGTTTTACTCTGATTTCTGTTAAGCATATTGATGTTCAGCTCTGTCTGCAAACTGTCAGAGACAAATTACTTTACAGATAAGTTTCCAGAGTTGGAATGGGTGTTGTCCTCAATCCTCTTGGATGATGATTTTGCAACCTTCCTGAATCTGAGTGTCTGTGCCGCTTAGGAGTACATGGAACAATTGTTTGTGTAGGTGTCATTGCTAAAAGCTTGGTAAACTAAGCTGGTATGTTCATGCAGTTTAGGATTCATACAAAATCGTGAGACCATAGCTGAAGTTGTTGGAATGAACCTGTGGAAATCAGCTGGTCAGTTGCCCTTCCTTAGAGCAGGACCAGCTAAAGCATCTTGCTCAGGACTAAACCCATTTGGCTTTTAACCAGCTTCCAAGCTTGGAGACTACAACGTCTTCTGACAACCTTTTCCAGTGTTTGCTAATCCTTACAATATACAGGTGTTTTTTTCCTCATGTTTAAACAGAATTTGTTGTGTTTTACTTCTGTTTACTGCTTCTTGTTTTGTCCCAGCATACTGCTGAGAATCTTGGGTTTTTTATAGTGCTTGAGAGATTTGGTATGGGCACACATTTTTTTGTGTAATTTTCTTTTAGGTACTTTCGTATTTCATTATTTCACACAGAATGCAAGGTTAATTTGATTAAACTGTGATTTCTTCTTTGAGCTGTAATGCAACTATGTGATATGAAAGATCTGCTAAATGGGAGCAAGTGGGATCAGTCATCAACAATATTTCAGAACTTGCACCAGAACCTGAAATATTGTTGGTGGCTGATCCCACTCACTCTCATTTAGCAACTCTTCATTTATCACTCTTTTCTCAGTTTTTCCACTTGATCCCCAGTAATATTTCGGAACTTGAAATGTTGGTTATGGTCAACAGTTATATGGGACATGGGTGGCATGGTGATATCCTATAAGTTGCAGACACATATAGCAAGTATTTCAACTTATAAAATGCTATTTTCAGTGTTGGGTCACTAATTTTTTGACATTGATGAATTTTGAAATGTTTTTTCATCAATTAGATGTTGCATGTTTATAGAAAAAAAAAGAGTCAAGGAAAGAATAATATATTGACTAAGATTTTGGATAACATGTGGTTTAGGCTTTCATAGTAAAAGAAAAATTTTGGGATTTTCCATTTCCCTTCTATGAATTACTGAAATTACTGAATTTCCTCAAATTTTCTTGTTTTAGACACTTGTTTCCTCTGATAGAGCATGGACTAGGAGGGACTGGTGTGGAGAATATTTTTATCAAAAGTGAAAGCAGTCTACAGCAGTGATAGTACTGCACCCTATGTAGTCTTTCCAAGCCATTGGTCTCATTGCTGAGATGCTTCTTATCTTTGTCATGTGTATAAAATTATTGACTTAACCTTCTTGGTAGCAGTAACAGCTGCAGGACTTACTGATAGCAATTTTGTGCAATTTCATTCCCAGTGTTAAGATTAGATTGGAAAAGAGACTGAAATGTGAATGATAAGTGATCAAAATTTTCCATTCAGCTAGAACAATATAGGATGGAAACTCCATTTTTGCAGCTTGAAGGACTGCAGTATGCCTACCAACCTTAAGGAAGCAAGATGCAAAAATTTTGCTTTGGCAGAAAACAAAGGAGAAATGATTGCTAGAACAAATTCTGTAGGGCAGCTAAAATTCATTTAATTTTATACAAGTTACACAGTTTTTAATATTTTTAAATGGTTAGAATGGATGAATCCAAGAAATTCGTACTAGTTTTTTCCTTGCTTTATTAAGAAAGGAAGCTTGGTGGGACAGACACAAAACGCAGTCCTGTTATAGTTGACTCATGCTTCTTTAGAAGTATAATTAAAATTTCTGGGTTTTATCAGTTGACTCTTTGCAGGTATTTTTTTGGTCTGTAGTTGAAAAAAAAATGGACTTCCATTGTAGGGGTGTGTAGAGACAAAAAATAGCTATTCACATTTTGTTTGAATAAACATCAAGTGAATTGTTGCTAAACTTAATTTACTGGCTATGGTAGAGAAACGAGGACATGAATAGAAGCTTAAGTGACTTGCTTGGTATTGGGTGTCACTTCCTCACATGGGTCATAAGAACTGCTGGCTTGGGAAAGAGCAGTGGGAAAGCTGCCTGGCAGAAAAAGACCAGGTAACACTGGTCTGCTGAGCATGAGCCTGCAGTGTGCCCAGGTGGGCAAGAAGGCCAGTGGCCAGCGGGAGCAGAAGGTGATTGGCCCCGTGTACTGGGCACTGCTGATCTGTCATTAAAGTGCTGGAGCATGTCCAGAGAAGGGCAGTGGGACTGGTGAAGGGTCTGGAGTGCGCTGAGGGAGCTGGGGTTGTTTAGCCTGGAGAACAGGAGACTCGGGGGAGACCTTATCTCTCTCTATAACTGCCTGAAAGTGAGGTAGGAGTTGGTCTCTTCTAAGTAACAAGCGATAGGGACGGGAGGAAACGGCCTCAAGCTGCACCAGGGGAGGTTTAGTTTAGTGACGGAATTGGGAGTGCTGGTTAATGGTTGGATTCCATGAACTTTTCCAACCTAAACGGTTCTATGGTAACAACTGAAAAATACGTGAAGAATAGTTGTGCTCGCTGTTAGTAGAAACTGTAATGGCACTTATAATTTAAAATGCAGTAGGAAGGAGAGGCAACATCTTCCCTGAATCCTTCGTGACATTTTTAATAGCATAAATTTTCAGGATGGTCTCTTTATCACTAGGTGGTGCTGTTGCTTTGAGAGAAAAAAAAATTCCAATTCATTTGATAGTGCATCCCTCCTTTCCCTGGGTGATGAATTCAATAAAATAGAGGCTGAAGACTTAATTCTTTTTTATTACATTGAAAAGATAAGCGATTCAAGGTGATTATACTGTTGTATAGTTTTCTTTTTTTAGTTGTTTTTTTCAAAATTACTAAGTCTGGTCTTAGCATGGTAATAGCAAATTTGAGATAGAATGGTTGTCTATTAGCACTGCTTTCAAGTTTGAGGTAGGGTAATCTGGATATGATTTTTCTGCCTGATGGTGTGAAATGAATGTCATGCTTGTTGAATCCACGAAAAGCACAGTTATTGAATTTGATTGCATTGCCTCATGATAAGCATTTGAGCAGATTTGTGAATCTTATCTGTATTAGCCGTATTTCAATTGCAATAAGTCAGTGCTCTTGATTGGGATAAACTGAAGTATCGTATACTCTTGCTGCTGCTAATTTGCAGAAAGAATGTAATAAATTGCCATTTAGGCTTATGTGTCTTATGTGGTCTGTGCTGCCATGATGGGAAGGAAGATAACCTTTAATGTTACAGGTGAAGGTGGAAGGATCCACAGCCACACTTGTGATATTAAAGCATGCTTGTTAAAACTACTTGCAAGTGATTGTACTTTTTTCTTGTCTAGGTGTCCATTGTACACATGGTTTCAATAGAACTGGATTTCTGATCTGTGCCTTTTTGGTCGAGAAGTTGGACTGGAGGTAAATGTGAATGTTAATTCCTCAGGATTTGTGGAGAGTGGCCAAAGGCATCTTCAGTATGTTTCACTCGTTGTCCTGACAGCTATCCTAATGTAGTCACTATTTGTTATTTTAAAACTGCCTAATAATCTTGAGCAAACAGCCCATATTAACATTTTTCGTATCCCTTGGTAGCTTAGCCTGTTTCAGCTGAGCATTCTGGATCTGGTAGGTCAAAAGCCAGCTGTACCTGCTGTGTGTGGGCTTTTAGTAGTGCATTTATTGTACTGTGTCTTTCCTGTGACATGTCCTACATACCCTAAGAATGTAGGGTTCAGAGATGCCTGAAATATTATTTCCCTTTTTTATGTAGGATTTTTTTCTTATTTTTTGACTTTTGGAGAGATTAGCTGGAGCAACATACTTCTGAAGAATTTGAGGAAGACAAAGTCCTTGTTTCCAGCTTGTTTTTTGGCTAAAGTCTGCAGCATGCATCTGTACAGACCCCCTGTTTTTTCTGTCTTTAAAAAACGTTGATGCCTTCATATAGTTATCCTTTTCAAATAACAGTAGTGTTAAAAACAAAACAACCCAACAATGCCTGTAGTATGCTGGTGGACATAACTTTTGCATGTTTGGTAGGATTCACAAAACACTATTTCCTGGTTGACAGGGTCCTGTGAAAGTTGTGTTTCTTAACAAGCACCTTAAGCATTCTGATGATACTGTGTGAGGTCCTTTAAGTGAAGAAAATTCTGCTCCTGTTACAGGCTTTTTCTTATGGCTGGACATACGGTTATTTGGTGCTTGGTGTGCATTGCAAACTGTTTGCAAAGAAATGGGTCGTTGCTGTCTGTTAGTAAACTTGGAATGAAGACATTGGAGTAATGGAGACAGAACACCGGTAGTAGTGGGTGGCTGAATCTTTGCAGAATCCTGTCTGAGTATAGGAAGTAGACACAAACACAAATATCTTTATAGGATGATTCTAGTTGTTCCTATAAATAGCAAATTTGTATGCTTTCGAACTAAGAATTTAAAAGCAGCATGCAATAATTAGACTCAGAATTGGTCCTTTTTTCTGAAGAGGAAATGCACTTGAATCTCCTGCTTTTATACAATCTTTATTTTCAAACCTCTGTGGGAAAAAAACTTTAATTTTTTTTTGCTTTAAGTAGTTAATTGTATCAAGCTTGTTCATCTCTGTCAGACTTTTTTGACACAACATTCAGATACCACCTGGTAGGGAAAAATGTCCACAGCAAAAGGAAGAGTTTTGGTGGGGTGGTAGTTAATGATAAGCATTGTACCAAGATAAATCTAATTTAGTGTGCCATTCTTTGAAATAAGGCACTGTTATTTGTTGATGAGGAAATAAGATTTTCCTGATAGAAAAATCCATCTGTATTCATTCCTTAAAATAGGATGTAGGAGTGTTGTATTGTGAATACTGAGATGTATTTTACAGTTAGTTTAAAGAAAGGTCACCCAGCTAGTGACCAGAAATCTTAGTTGATTCTCTTTTCAACAACTCATTTTTCCCCCAGACTGCTGTGTTTTGAGAACTTGGAAAATTGTTTTCTTTCAGTACATGAAATCTGTGCCACCTCTTTTGGCTTTCATTGCCATCTTTTCCAGAACATTACAGAGTTCCTCTCATATCATCATGGACAAATCTGAGCATCTTTTAGATTATATCTCTTTTGGCTTGTTTTGTGCTTTCAGTGGCATTCATTACAGAAGATGTAAAATAGTTTAAGAAAGATAGCAAAGTAAAATGTCTTGAGGAAGAGATTAGGAGACTTAGAATGAGGAAGAAAGCTCCTTCTAAACTGACCACCTGATAGTCTTACTCTGGAAAACATTTTGTTTTCTCCTCTTATCGAAGACCAGAAGAGTGAATCAAGCTTACTTGTTCTTAGGCAGTGTTTCTGTCTGTTCTGGGAATTTTGCCTCATAAAATTCTAGGCTCTTTCTCATACTGTACAGGTCAGACAAAAAAATTGCATTTTGAATTTAATTCTCTTTTCCATTTTAGTCATATGTTTTCCTTGTTCCAGTGGCAAGCTATTTTCTTATCTGAAAAAAAAGAATCATCTTTTCACAGCATGTGGTATGTGCTTTTGTTCCAATTTTAAGGTACATGCTTGTCAAGAAGCCTAACCAGGGGCATCTACCTTCTATGATTTTTACCTCTCTTTTATTTAGCAAGATTTCTAAATGTTGATCCATGGAGCATTACTGCTCTGCACAGCCATGATAAATGGAAGAGAGAATTAATGGTTTTTGTTAAATACTTTCATGGGATCTATGGAAATAGCAACAATAATACCCTTCTGCTGTGTTCACTGTTGTTTATTTTGGAGTTTTCCTGTTGTCTGGTAAAGGTGCTTGACTATTAGCTTTGGTTTCTAATTTTTTTGTAATCCGGTCTCCAGTTTATTAACGCACTTAACCTTAAGTGTTGGCAGCATAGTAAAAAGCTTCTTTTTACCTTTACTAAATTTACAGTGATTATAGAGAAACTTGTGGAAAGGAAAATAGTTTAAAAAGATTAGAGTGCTTTTTCCCAATATGGTGGCAAAACCTCTAATGAGAGGAAAGGTAATTCTAAGGGAGAAAAAAATGTAGCTGTATTTGAATTTGAAAATTTGCCTTTTTCTTCATTAAATTTGTTGATATTTTTCTTTAGTCTTTTTTTATCTTCATTCAGTCCTCAAGTACTTACCTGCATGTCACCCATTCCTTCTCTACAGCAATAATGAAAGTTTTCCTTAATGACCAGCAGACCACTATTAGTTACGATAAGGAGTTGAAACAGTGTGTGCTGCAGTTACTTCTGAGAACATGTGCAGTGCCTACAGAATTATGCAGAATCTTGTACAAAAGCAACTGTTACCAGACTGATCTAAGCATGGTGTTTTGAATATAGTGAATGTTTTTGCAATTACCACTTTGGAATTTGTTTTCTCAGTCTCAATAAATCTTACTTTTGGTAAGGCATGATGTGCTAAAACATGTGAATTAAGCATTCAAAGTGGTTTTCAATTTTTATTTTACAGTATTGAGGCTGCTGTGGCTACTTTTGCTCAGGCTAGACCACCAGGTATTTATAAAGGAGACTATTTGAAGGAATTATTTCGTCGTTATGGTGATGAAGATGAGGCACCATCACCACCAGAGCTACCAGAATGGTGCTTTGATGAAGATGAAGAGGAGGATGAAGATAATGGTAAAACTGGAGGCCAGGAGTCAGAACCTGGATCATCAAGCTCTTCCTTTGGCAAGAGGAGAAAAGAACGCCTAAAACTGGTAATTTTTATTTGGAATTTAATATTCTAATTCCTAAACATAATTTCCTAACCTTATACTCATCAGTTACTACCTAGTACATGCTGTACAAATGTCACTGCTCTTGCAAATGGGGACTGGAAGTATTGTCTCTAACTGGGAAAAACTGGTAGGTCCATTGCAAGCGTTCTTGTGGTTCCTATATGAACATTGAAGTTGAATATTCAACACCTCAACTGTTCCAGTTAGAAAATTTTTAAGACATTTTTATGAAACAACTTTTTTGAAGTTTGAATTGAAATAGTAAAAGTACTTTTTAATTATTCGTTTTATCTTTAGAGATGAAGTGTTACCAGGGTTGTATGGAAACAGCTCTTAATTGTTTTTTATAGTCATGTGGATGAAATTCACATTTTAAATTCAGTGCTCATTTTGGTAAATATTTGTACTTTCGGAAATTTTAAAGGATTGAGAGTTGGATTAGCAAAAAGCAATATCATCTTAAAAAACCCAAGGCAGCTTTGAAATCATATTTTGTTCTAAGCTGGTGTTAACTGTATAATTGTAAGAAATATGGCTGATCACTTCCTGTGACTTTTGATATACATCTGCATAATCCTGATGAAATAAGTTACTGTAGTTACCACAGTGTGGAACTAATACTCAAGTACAAAGAATATATTTGTATCATCTGGAGACTAATGGCTCAGCTCTCTTCAAATTCCTGACTCTCTTTTTTTATTTGCAAATAAAGTAGGCTAGAATGCTGCTGAGTGTAAAAATAGATTTTTTTTTCCTTTTGCCTAACACTGAATTATTTTACTTATGTGCTGAGGTGTGTTTGTTTGCAAACGCTTGGAAATCCTTATATTGAAATATGCTGAAAAAAGGCATTTTGTTGTTGTTGCCGCTGGTCAACATAGTTTATGGATGGAGTATGGAAAATATTAGCTTGAAAGGAATACAAAATCTAGTCTAAAGAAGCAAGATGAACTTTGAAAACTTTCTAATTGTCCCTTAGCTGGAATAAAAAATTTCCCACACTGTAAGAAGCCACAATAAAAGTGTATTCAGGAGTATGGCCACTGCCTCCATTAGCCTTGCAGTAAAACATTAATATTCAAAAGATTTTTTTGTGAATGGAACCTCGAAGCTGTTTTTCTGATGTGCCTTTTGATGCATTAGGAACTTAAATGTTATGATGAATTCCAGTGACAGCCTCTTCGTCAAGTATAAAAGTCAACTGGTCTGTTTAACAGGAATGATACTGACTTCTCAGGCTCTTTCTTATCTGCCACCAGATTTTTTGAAAGCTGGAAGCTAAATTATACGAATAAGCATATTAATGACTAAAAGTTAATTATGATTTAGAGAATTCATGAAAGAAAGAATCATCCAGTTAATATGCATATTCGTATAATTCAGTTTTGCAGCTCTGAAGGAACATTCTTTGACATGAAGAGGAGGAGCGGGCAGAATTCTTTACCATGGTTCTTGGCTGGCAGATTGGACTGCTTCTTAACTCAGTAGAGATGGATACAATCTATTTGTGGTTCCTTGCAAGTATGTGATCTACAGGGGGAGTGATTATCAGGTAAATACCTCTTGCTCAGATATTCTTATTTTACTGTCTAAAAGGCTAAACTTTCAGCATTATGTTGATTTCCTGCAGCAGATGTTTTCAGCTTTCTAATTTGTCTCTTTCTCCAAACACCTAGGGGTAGGCAGTCTCAAAGTAGAGGTAGCTGTAGTGAGAGTGGTGTTCTGAATTTTTTTCATTTTAACCCAAATCTTTGTGGAGATAGAAGAAAACTTTAGTAGTAGAGGAGACACCTCCCAGGCATCTCAATGGGATAACGAGTAGTCAGAAGTGACTGCTAGCTAGCTTGTGAAGTGATGTGAGAAACTTTACTGCAACATCTTTCACTGAGACTTCCATATTTTGATGTCAAAAAACCTTGACAGCCTTTCTTTCCTACATTACAGAAAGTGTGGGAACCATTAGAACACAAAACCATTACAGTTTTCTTTGTCATTGCCTGGATGTAGTTGATGGATACCAGGAAAGCTGTTTGCTGTAGTCTGAAATGCTGCACAGGAAATCCAAACATGTTTTGACTTTGTCAGTGCATGCTATAATGCTCGTAGCTTTGAAAGAACATTATTAGTTGATACTTAGAATCTCACTTTAGGAAAAAATACTTGATTTTGCAAATAGGACAAAAAGTTAGAATTCTGAGCCAGAGCCCTTGGACTTCTCATGTGTCAGATGGAACTTCTGGTGTTTATTAAGGAATGCTGTTTTTTCTAGTCCCATGTAAATTAAGTATTACAGTGTGTACTACATAGTGCTTTTAAAATGGATGGAGGCGTCTTAAACAGTCTGGAAGAGGTGGTGGCTGTTAGTGATTTTCCTTATGATTTTGAATGCACATGTCTTGTGGTCATCTGTGAGACAGAGGGAAGTGATTAAACTGCTTTGACATAGCGAGAATAATGTTTATTATTTAACTATCAAGGTACATTGGTTGTAAATATTGGTGCCATGGGTTTTTTTCTGCCTAAGGTACTCTTTTTTGCAAAGTTTAACCCCCATACTTATTTTTCTGCTCATGGACATCTTGATGGATATGGGAAAAAGATTATTTTTTTGTTTGGCAGCACCGTTTTATGTACTTGAATATGAGTATTGTGCCCTTTTCCATGTTAAATGCTGATTTATTCACTTTTTCCATATAGTCCATAGTTTTTGTGCTTCTGACTTTTGTTGTCATTCTTTGTATTCTGTCATATTGACTCATGTTTTTTCTGAAACTATGGTGCCTATGACTGAACACAAGTCTCTAGTTGAGCCCATCCTAGTAGGGCTTAATAGGGAGAAATTAATTTCATATGTCTTAAGGCTAGTACTTCTGTTTATATATCTCAACATAATTGCCTTTTACAAGACAGAACAATACTAATTCAGCTTTTGGTCTCTTGCTGCCTCCATATCTTTTTCTCTAATTATCTACCAGTGTGTGCTTGTATAATTTCTTCTCCTTTAGTAAGTGTAGAACTTTGTTTATACTGAATTGCATAGTGTTGTTTTCAGCTCATTCTTAAAATTAAGGCTAATAATGAATTCTTAAGCTACCACCAGTCTGTATCCCTGTTACTAAAGTCACATATGTTACAAAAATAAGATAGGAAGTTTGGGGGAAATAAATTAATTGTCTTGTACCTGAACCAGGCCCTGCAGATCCTTCTCAATGTATTCTTCCATTTTGTTAGCGAAATGTTGACTCCTCTGAACCTGGTTTTGAAACACTTGCTCCTCTGTTTTCTAGAAATTACACTGCCCCATGCTTTCTGAGTTCCTCTTGGAGGACAAGACAAGCAAACAAAAGACAAACCTTAAGACAAATGCGAGCGATTCCAATTCTGTGAAGCCTGTTCCATCAGCAAAACCGAATGATTAGTTGAACACCTTTGTTACTGAGTCACAGTAGGATTTTGTTTTCTTTTTTGTTTGTACATGCCTAGAGGCAGTTACTGTGATTTGGTCCTGTATTTCAAGGTATTAAATCTAAGCTGATCAGTGTAACTCCCTGTCTCTCACTTGCTTTCTTTTAGAAGATATCTGTTCCTGACATGCTTTGGAATGTTTCTTGTGTTCTGGAAGGCAGTCTCTGACATTGGCACTCGGTCAGGTCTGCTGATCGCCAGGCCTGGTGAGAGCCACTGGGGTCAGGAAGGTGTGTGTTTGGGGCTGTTCCCACTCATCTGCTCCTCCAGATGGTGCTTAGGATCTGGACTAACTCAGTGTGATACACAATGCACTTCTCCATCAGCTGAAGTGATGGGTGGGGAAATACAGTGGCAAGTGTGGCAAGTTTGGTTACTACAGATGGTGTGAAGGTTGTGCGGAGTGTAACTACTAAGTGCAAGAACATCCTTGGATGTTTTAGGGCTTGTAACTCTCTTGGTTTAACAGCACTGCTGAGGACTTGAGGTGCCCCTGCTGATCTTAATGCTCTGGAACCTCTGCACTATGTTCTCCAATGTCCTGTTTCCACAGGAGTTGTTAGCTGAACAGTGGTGCAGAACTTGCATGGGTCTGGCTCGATTTTAGCACCTTATCCAAGGAATGTCCTCATGAAACCTGGAGTGCTAAGTTAGCCAAGCATGAATGCCAAGTGACTCACCTTGTTTTCATAATGCTGCGCCTTAACTGGTGGTTATACTTGAAGCAGATAATCTGCAAGAGACACTTGCAAATGGCAGGCACGAATTTTGTGACTTTTTTTAATGACCTTTTCTTTTCTGAAAAATCTTTCCTGTTCTCTGCCTTTTACTTTAATCTTAGCAGTCGTACTGCCATTGCACTCTGCCACTCTTTGCAGAAGCAAGGCACAACCGTCTTCCTTTGTTTCCTAGTGCTCTTAACCACTTAGAATTCAGACAAGGTGCTGGTCAGGCACGAGTAGCTGTCTGCCTCCCTCACTCAACCTGTGTGCTGTTGCACTTGCTGGTGCTCACGTGAATAATATGGGATAAGCGACACTGAAAGTCTGTGGAGCTCGAGGTAATTAAGGTTATGAACCAGTATATTGCTGTAGGATGTACTGTTCTCAGAATGCAGTTTGGTGATGTGACTGAGCTGAACTTAGCTAAATGCAGGCTGTACTGAAAACTGTGGTCCTGCTTTGCCTGCACTCCTTGTGTTCCTTCTGTTTCCCTTGTGCTGGCACTATTGCTGAGTCATCCTCTGGTGAGTTAGTTTAGGATGCTAATTTGACTGAAAATTGTGAATTTATAATGTTATTTGGCCAAATTATTCCTAGACTTGCTTGAGAGTAGAACAGATGAGTGTCACGGTGTGTGGAACGAAAAGGGAGCAAAAAGTTTCCTTTCATCAGTAGTATGCAGCTGCATTTGTTAAGGCTAATTTCAAGCATTTTAGAGAACACACTTAATACTTGTATCTTCATTTGCAGGATTTATAGCTCAACAAGTGAAAAGTCATAGTTTGATCTTCTTAGTCTGCATTGAAAATTTATTTGAGATGCTGTTGAAATAACGGATCGATTTGGGATCTCAGTAGAAATCTTTAATTTTGTAGCTCTGTGGACCTGATGGCTTTAATGTGTTCTGTTATGCAGAATTTGTTTTTATTCCACTTGGTATCAAACTTCTTCTGGAATGTACAAATAATTTTAGAGTTTTATTTTCAGTATTCTGTTTTGATTTCTACTTAGCCTCTTTTGTGGAATTCATGACACTTTAGTAACCTGGTTTAGATTAAGGATAATATTATGCAAATATATTTTTACACAAGTATTTTTGTTTCAAACATGCTGTTTGTATTTTCTCTCTTGTTAAGTTTGTCCTACATCAACTGAGAACCATTTAAGTTTGCTGCTTCATAAGTACTTTCATTCTTTCAGTTGTTTTCCCTACAGTGGAAGCTTGAGTTTTGAGACATGTAATGTGGTAGATCACATTACAGGTGGAAGTGAAATTTGTATAATTGAACTTCTTGTACCAGCATTACCATCGAGTTCTGATAAAATTAGCATATTTATTTGAAAGCACATATCTCAAAGATTTGGAAGGAGAAAAGTAGGATTTAATATCTTTTATCTGCTGAGATACTTGTTTGAGAAAGAAGAAACATCAAAGCCCTTGTGTCTAAAGATGTTTCCCATAACTTTAGTTCACTAATTACCGAGCTACTTAGATTTGTCTTGCATCTCTACTGTTACTGAGCAGCTCTTTCTTTTCATGAATCAGGGAAAGCATGGAATTTTTGGTATTGAGATACTATTTATATATTAAGAAATTTTATTTAACATTTCAGAGGTCAATTTATTCCTTAGTTCCCACTTTAATTAATTTGGCCCATGCTTTCTGGCACACTTAAAAGTGGAGTCACAAGTGCCTCTACTAGAAAGAATTTTGCTACCCTTTATGAACAGTGATTTGCTGCAGGCTTACAAAACTGTTTAGGTTCAGATTCTCATCCACAGATAGATGTCTCATGCTACCTTATTATTATATAATAGCTTGTGTACTAAGGAGGATTAATTTTATCCATGCAAATTCCATATGTGACTGATTTACTATTAAATACTTCATACTAGTGTTCTTTGTTTTTAAATAACAACACTGTAGTTCCAAATGAAAAATAGTAAGTCAGACTGATGCTGTAGTTTGATGTGTGAACTTTCTTGAGAAGGCAGTGTATAAACATTTACTTCCTCTTTTTTTTTTTTTAATTATTTTTCCCCCCTAAATAACTAATTTCAATTCCTGGGTTTATAATATGGCTCACCTGTGAGTTTACTGGCAAAACTCAGCTGATCTATCTTGGTATTTGCAGGTAAATCTTTAAGGAATATTTAAGCTGGTATTTGCTCAAGAGGGTTGTAAAAACAGATTTAATCTTGTATTGACCAATTCTGATCTGCTTTTATGAAGGCTTAAATACTATTTTTTTTTTTTTTTTAATTTAGGGTGCAATATTCTTGGAAGGAATAACAGTTAAATATGTGACCCAGGTGACAACACAACCAAAGTTAGGAGGAATACAGCAAAAATGTCAGCAGTTCTGTGGATGGGAAGGGTATGAGAACATTTAGAACTTGTTTATTTATATTGTCTAGAAATAAGTGTTATGTTTTGCAGAAAGACACAGCTCATTGTAAAAACGAGAAAAAAGGTGACCATTTTTGAGTGGGTTGTTTATAAAATAAAGCAAACCACAAACACACTTGGCAGCGAAATAATCTTGCACTGTACTATGAAACGGAATGTTTGACTGTTGATGTTAAGAAACAGGATTCTAGAATTTCCACTGAGATAACAAAATGTGTTCACATGACTTATTGCTGTGCAAATTCCAGATGTAGCCTAGTTCAGGTGTTTGTGTAAAATTTAGTGCTTGTTTGAGCAGTAGATTTATTTATACAACTACTATTTCAGAATTGAGGTATTATACTAATTTTTAGAGCCAACTTGAATTTGTCTGCAGTATTAATTAGAATGTTGGTTTTAATGTCTCTGATCCTGAACTTCTCTGTTCCAAATTGATGATCCAGTTTGTTGCTCACACTGCTTCCAAACTTTTTGATGCTTATAGTTCTTCTACTGCCTATAATTTTGAATTCAGATACCTCTTCCTCCAAAGTTAAAACCTTGACCCCACGTAATTTAGAGTTTTGTTGTAAGCAAATACCCTTTTTCTTATCAGATAGACATTTTATTTCTCGTGCAAAATATTTTTTTGGAGGACTTTGCAACAAATCTGGTACTAGGTGTGACTTCAGTGTAATGTAAAAAGATGTATTATGTGACTATTTATTGCAGAACTTTAATAAACATGGTTCTTTGTTTTAGATCTGGATTCCCTGGAGCGCAGCCTGTTTCCATGGACAAGCAAAATATTAAATTTCTGGAGCAGAAGCCTTACAAAGTTAGCTGGAAAGCAGACGGCACTCGGTAAGTTCATTTTAAATTAAAAAGAAACACACAGTAAATTGGGTAGACAGTTTGTGTTTTCTCAGCCAAGTGAATTCCCTTGTATGAAGGACAAAGCATAACAATAAAACTGGCTCCAAAGCTGAATTTTTTTCTTCTGTCTTGGTACCCAACATTTGCTAAAGTTTGTGGCCAAGGTTGTTTTTAGCAGCTGTTCTGCAGACTGACTGTTAAATGTAAGTATTCTTATTCTTCTCCATAACCCTTGCGTGTCTGTCAGCGAAGACTTGCCACCAAGGTCTTAGAATAATCTTAGATAACAGTAAGACTTTTTTAAACTTCTAATTGGTCTTTCAGAAGCCAGGCAGTATTGGAAATTTTGTAGGGTTCTTTAGTCATACTTTGTGATCCTTTGTTCAAACTTGTTCATGTCAGCTCAAGAGTCTATAGTTTCATCTTCCCCCATGACTTCTCTTGCATCCATTGTAGGGGTGCCTTTTGTTTAATAATAAACTACAACCTGATTGAACTGATTGGATGTCCTCTAAAATTTTTTCTGCATTCTTTCTATTTGTTTGTTATCTTCAGTAATAGAGTAGAGTATCCTAGATAATGAGAATCCTGGAAAATATGGGGAATTGGATGTCTTATGAGGATCACCGAGTGGCTCTACATGGAGTCAGTCAGGACTCAGCACAATTCAGCCAGAACTAAGCTCTCTCTTATAAAAAAACCCAAACAACCATTCCAGTGTCTCTCCTCTGTGGAGTTTGTGCTTCAAAGGTTTATTATCTTGGGCAGAGCATGGTGTGAAAAGTCAAAGTAAACTTGGACTCACTATGGCATAAGAAATGGGTGGGAATGTTTGGCTTATTAACATTGGCTGGCTGTATACACAAGCACTTGGGTAATGCAGTGCAGGCATTAATTCCCAGGGTGGGAAGTTACAGCAATGTGGTGTTGGGAAATCAAGCCATATCCTTAGAGCAGCACAGGGCATTCAAAAGCTGCTGAGTCTGAACAACTGAACAGCCAAGTTAAATGGACTTGGAGAGTCTTTCTGTGTCATATCCTATGTTATTCATTTGGAAAATTGAAGTCTTATGAAATATTCTAATTTTCTGACTCAGATGTGTGGATGGGAAGCCTATATTCTGAATACTGAAGCAGTTGTATAGAAAATAGCAGTGCACCTGGAAGACTGCCTTTTCTGAAATTAAAAGTGTACATGTAATTTCTTGTAGGAATTTTCAGTATTTTGAACATTCTATCCCGTGTTTTAGAATGATGACAAAACAGAACGGATTAAGAATAAAACTGAGGGAACTAAATAGATCTTTTAGTTTTTTTTCAAAACATAATAACCTGTAGTTGATTATGGAGATCCACAGACTGATAGGTATATTCAGAGAAGAAAATGGAGCTACAAAGATCCATAGTTAGTAGAATTGAGCTGAAGTAATGTGAAAGAGATTAAAGATGAAAACCTGAGCTATTATTTGGACATCTATTAATTGTGCATGGTATGTTCCCTAATCAACAATGAAAAATGACTTTGGTAGTTTTTACATTGTGCAATCTTATAATTATTTAGTTGTTCTCCAATGATCCAGACTCCATATGCAGTTAAACAGATTTTCATTAGTTATTCTGAAAGCTTGTGTTGACAGGCATGACCATCCTGAATTTAATGTTAGACATCGGTTAGTGGAGACCCATTTATGGATCCTCTGCTTACTTTATCAGGAGATGAAACCACTGTCATCAAATATCTCTGAAGCTATTTCGTTAAGTGTGGTTTAGGTGCAGCAGTGTAGACTTTGCCTATTAGAGTATTATTAGGCTTGCACGTGGTGTGGTGTTTTTTTGTTTTTGTTTTTTTCTTTGTTTTGTTCGCTCTCTTTGCTTAAAAAATCACTGAATTTTCGTGGACCTGATTGGACTTTGAGAAAAGCAGATGTGTAACTAGTAACTTTCTATTATTATTTCTCACTGAAATAAAACACTTTCATCCCTGTTAATAGCAATTTTTGCTCACCTTAGCCGAACTTCTTAAATTTTGTCATTGTTAAATACCTGCAGCAGTAGTTTTCTCTAGAGGTTTCATGACCGAAGCCTTTATTTGTACATTGTCTTTAACTGATATGCAGTGCCAGTAATTTCATTGAGGACTTTTACTTTTCTCCAAAAGCATTATTCCTCGATTTCAACTGGAGCTGAATTTTCACCCTTCTGGTTTAAGAGCTGTGTTGTTTCTGTTGTGGTGGTGATTTTTTTGTTTGTTTGTTTTTGTCCCCCCCAAACCCCTTGTTATTTGGTTGTTTTTTTCAGTGGTAGAATGTTGCATATTTTCTTGATTTCTTAGTATTGTTAGATTTTTCTATCCATAATTTTTTAAAAAACAGAAAGTATTTCCCTATGTAAAAGAGCATTATTTATCATCACATGTTAACTAAACATTGTGAGATTCATTAGTTAAATTATTTGACAGTAATTTTATGAAATACTTTGGAGAAATTTACTGGAGTGTAGTATCTTGCATATTTTTGTAAATGTGTGGGTTCTCAGTCTGGTTTGGGTCAAAACTAATCTTCCTCCATTCTCTTGGAGCTCTGAGTTCAAAATCTTTTGACTTACCCCTGCTTAGTCTGTCCTGATATGAAGAGTTTGTGCCTACACTGTGGTGTTGCTGATGTGCCTGGTTTCCAAGGCCTTTGTTCCACAAGCATCCTGGAGGGCACACCTCCTTTTTCTTGCTCCAGCTTTCCTTCTCGAGCATGTTTGCCCCCAGAAGAAAAATGCAGTGTGAACAAATAGTTGTCCCATTTATAAATGCCTGTGTGTAAAGATGTGTGCATTTACATCTTATGTTTAGAGAAGTAAACTTTCAATTGAAAGATCTGTGAAGCTCACTTAGTGTTGGCACTCTTTGGTAAAGTATTTCCTTTGTACCAGCTATTTGAGTGTATGTGAATACTATATGAAACTTCCCCCTTTTGAGGGAAAGCCACCTGTAAAATAATACTGCTTTAAATTACTATTATTAAAAAAAAAAAAATAGCTGAGTTCTGCAGCTATTCTCTCTGGTTTGGTATAAATTCTAGCCTGTGTATTTATTGTCACAGTTGTCAAATCTCTGGTGTCTTATGAATAGTTTTAGTGCTGATCTATTCAGTAAGGCACAGAAATCCAAAAGGCAAATTTCCCACTACTAAAATCATACCTTTTGGCTCTGTTGAGATGAAGTGTATGTTGTACGGTATCAGGAGCTACGAGGTAGGTACAGCTTTACAAATGTATCCAAACTTGCAGTGCTGTGTTTCTGAAGTGGTAGTTACTGTCTGAATAAGGTAGTTGTAACAGTATGTTCAAGGCTTTACTGTATAACTCTGTATTATCAGCTTTTTACTGTAAAATGATTAACCCAGGTGGGTAATGACTTGTTCTGTCCCTTCATATGTATCTCATTAATACTGTTTGTAGCAGATGCTTGTTCTAATGAGTGGAGCTGAATGTTCAGGCAGAAGTAGAGTTGGTAAAGTAATGAGACACAATGAGTTTTGAAAAAAACACCCTTACCACTAAGAATAATAAAGAGCTTTAAAATGTCTGTGGAATAATTAAAATCAATAAAATCGAACAGGACTAGGTTTTATAATGGTAAAATGTGACCTGCACTAAATGGAACCCGTTAAATTATTTTTCTACATTTGTATGAGTACCTTTTTTATTTTTCACATCTGTACACATGCAGTTTTAGTAAGAAATAATAATTATGATCATGGCTGTTATGGCTGTTCAGTTATGGTAAGGCAGCTGTTTAAAAAAGTGCAGAACAGGTACCTCTTGCCAAAGACTATCCAGTTTGGAAAATATTCATGCAAATTTGATGGCTTGCAGATATCTAAATGTGAATAAGTAGATAGAGAATGTAAAACATCTCTTGGAGAATTGCTGTTAATTGTCTAAAAGGTGTTTGTAACAAAATAGTTAGAAACATCTCTGAAGTTGGTTATTTTTTTTCATGATTAGCAAATTACATATTAAGAAAAAGACCTCTTGCCTAAACAATTCGTCTGTTGTTGGTATTGTAATACAAAATAAAAATAGTAAAGGAGCACTTAACTGTATGATAAAACTAGTGGGCAGTTTTTCGATTGTTTATTAACCAAATAAGTTTTATTTCTCTTGAATAGATCGACCAATAAATCAATATATCTGTATATCTAATATTGATTTATATTGAATATAGTTCTTTTGATTTAGTTACTATACTGTCAAACTTGTGATAGCTTCCTGGGTTTCTTTAGTTCAGCTTTTTCTACAAATTGAAGAAAATGTCTATTTGTGTTAAGAACCTTAAAATTACTGGCAGTTGCAGTATTCAGAAACAGATTTGTGGCCATTACATGAAGGATGTCTACTCAGTATGTTTTAAGATAAGATAACTTTTCATACATCTTCTTAAAATATAGTGAAGAAGAGGTTGATGTTTCTTCCTGAATTTCCATGGCTCAATACTTTTTCTTTCCCTATTCTTTGATCCTTTACATGATGAAATGAAGCTTGTGTGCATTAACAGAAATTGCAGATTCATGATACGAGAAGATTTCATTCCTATGAAAAGTCATTTGGTCCAGAATAATTTGTGTAAAAATGATCACGGCTAAAGAATGACTCTAAGAAAAAAAGGAGAAAACTGAAAAAGAGATTCGTTTTTTTTTCTAATTTGTTTTAGAAATTAAGAGGTAAAAGATACTACTGCAAATTTAGGTGGCAAGGAAGCAAAATGGTTGCCTTTCTGTAAAGGATTAAAGAATAGATAGTTGAATGGAATGGAAAAACTATTATCCCTGAGAGACAGGAAGAGCTTATAGAGAAAGTTGGGATAATAATGAGAATGAAGGAGGACAGAGAAGATTGGAGAGTAGTACTAATCCAATTAAAAACCAAATCTATGCACTTGAGATCTCATTATTAAGAACAAGAGACCAGCTTGTCATGAAAGCAGATCTAGAGAATGGAAAGATTGTATCC
>WEIV01006677.1:9903-37762 GCA_013390005.1 Calyptomena viridis | reverse complement strand
TAATACCTGTAATAAGCTGTGTGGTGTCTTTTATCTTACAGTGGTGACTTGCACAGAGTTACACCTTATGTAGAGAATTTATCACCTTAACAAATCTTGTGGAAGTTAAGTTCCTTGTTCTCAAATAAGTAGGGTGAATTGATGAATAGCAATTTGTCAGTGCCTGGAAGTATTTAGAAGACGTGCAGATGTGACAGTTAGGGACATGGTTTAGGGGTGGACTTGGCAGTGTTAGGTTTACAGGGATTTGATGATCTTAAAGGTCTTTTCCAACTGAAATGATTCTATGAATATAAAAATTGAGCATAGCCCTTCCTTTGTGATATATGAAGTGATCAATAGGACAAGAAAGTTTTATTTTTGTCCATATTAGGCTTGAGTCAGGGCAGTGATATATTCAACAAGTGATTCAGAACATGAGTTCTGAACACCTGATTTCTCATGAAATTAGATGTTGGCATAGCAGATGCACTAGCATAAATTTCTTGACTGTAACATGAATATTGGAAAGCATTCATTTTGTTAGGGAAGATGCAAAATAAAATGTGAGGAATTACATTTTATTTTCCTAATAGCATAAGGATAAAAAAATAATTATGGAGTTCAGGTTTTTAAAAAATCACTACGGGAATGTGAAGATAAACTTCTGGGTTACTGCTGAATCTGCTGCAGATACTCAGCCTGATCAGAGTTGTCCCTTTGAGCAGATTAGATTGCACATCTAATGCAATCTGACTGCTCAACCTCTATAATAAGAATTCAGCCAAGACAGTGGTAAAGCCTTAGGGAAACCAATCATTTCACCCTAAAAAAGTAGACACCTTATGACTGTGAAAGTTAACCAGAGGCTGAACTTTTCATTCTTTTGAGGGTGGAGAATTGGTGGAGAATTTTGACAGGTGACAAATCCAGGTGCTTCTCAATGTAGGAGGAGATACACAAGATGCATTTACTTGTTAAACAGCAACCTAATAACAGTATTTTGATATTGAGGGAAAAAGATCTTGATTATAGAAGATAAGTTTGGATCATTGATGAAAAGGCTTTGCTTTAAATTTAAAAGATTATGATTGTAATGAGAGATAAAAATAGATCAATAATGCAGGTTTTCTCTTTATAAAATGGCAGATGTGGTTAAATTAAGGGAAATAGTTAATAGACTGATGAACACAGTTTGCAGTATAGATGAGGGATGGCATTTCCTCTGAGTTCAATTAGCCATTTTGGTAGGAGTTAGTATAAGGAAAAATTGGGGTTTTGACCTAAGAATACTGGTAAACTTCGTGTTTCTGAACTTTAACAAAATTGCCTTTTTTTTTTTTTTCCAAATAGAGATTGAGGCTAAGAAGTTTGCTAGAATTGTAAAATAGGTAAAGAACAGATAGAAGGAAAATGACCGTGGATGGTTTTGAAAGAAAATACATTAAAAGCCACAAGTGGAGATCCTGAATATTAATTTTGTGTTTTCATTAAGGATTTTGAAACAGAAACAAAGTATGTTCTGACAAACAAAAGAGGGAGACAAGCCACTGAATTCACTGAGGAGCAGAATAATAACACTGGAAGGATATTTAGTTGTAGAAAATCCAAGGTCATGAATGAGAAATATTGAAGCTGGAGGCTGTTAATTGGCAATGACTGTCAGTCAGGACCTAAGGAATTTTTTGGTTTAAAATGCTGTGGAGACTGTTGATGGCAGACTTTAACCTAAAAATATGTAAAAGAAATATAGTGTTGTTATATTCAGACCAGATTGACTTCCAAAGGCCTGTCTGTGGTTTTAAAAAAATGTATTTAGTATTTGGACTGTCAAGTCTAATACAAAACTCTACAGCAGCTTATGTGTAGTAAGCAGTGTTTCTTGCTGGTTGATATGCTGTGTACTTGTGCAAATGAAAACACGTACAATTTTGGAGAAGGTGTTTGTGGCAGAGCTGTCAGTGTGCTGATTAGAAAGACATGGCTTTCCTTTCATTTACATGTTGGAAATAATATTATAAGTCTTCATGTAAGTTCCTGTGTTAGCGTCCCTGTATTCAGGCTTTGTCGTGCTTCGGGAGACAGTTTGAAGCAGCAACCATTGCCAGCAGCAATTAATAAAAGAAAGCAAGCTGAGCCTCCCTCAATTTATTGGGACTTCAGGGTGTATTGCTCCATCTGCCACAAGCCAACTTCAAATTTGTGTAATTTAAACTTACTCTAGATCCAGCACAGTCTGGATTTGGGTCAGGACATGGAACTGGAGCGGCTTAGTGACACAGATGATCTTCTGCTGTCGGTGGATAGAGGGCAGTCATTAATTTTCATTCTCCTGGCCTTTTCTGCAGCATTTGGTGCATCTGGCCAGAAGTCGATGCTTTCTTGCCAGGAGGGAGTGGCAGGGTCCAAAGTAAGTGCTCAAGTGCCTTGGCCTCATCCTATGTGATGAATCTACAGAATGGAGACACGCTTACGATTTTGAAGCATTGCCAATCATAAAAGGAAATTAAGAAATTAAAAATCATATCTGCAGTAGGATTTTGTTGTTTCCTCTGCATCAGTGAGCGTATTAGTGATGCTAATTGCTATTCAGTGTTAGGTAATACTTATTTGTGTGGGAGGGCAGCACTTTCACAAGACTGAATTCTAGGCTGTGTAATGAACTCACTTGGGAATGGAGAGCTGCCATGTATTTTATGCTTAGCATTGATGATGGAATTTCTTACATTTTGCATTCTTTAATGTGATAATACAGACACAGGCATATTTAAAAAGGAAAATGGATAAAAAGCAGCAACAGCAGTACCGTGTCGAAATAAATAATCTTCTTTGATATAGCCTGTCTAAAGAAATACTATGCAGCAAGGAAAGCTCCTAGAGTAGCTGAATTTTTAAGCTTCCTTAAAAACAATATTTCTAATGCATTTGCTACTTCTAGACTTTTTCAAGAAAATTACTTTTGTGTTGAACTCAAACTCAGAAGATGAAGTTTTAAAGTTTGAGGAAGCTGTGCTATATTTTTGTTATACTTAAGGTATTAAAACTCCTATAAAGCACAAAATTTAACACATGTAACCTTATTGCTAAGATGGTTGCTGTGACTGTGGCTGAAAGAAGTTAAACACAGATAAGGCATATTGTAAAATTGATGTCGGGGGCAAAATTTCTATGAACTTCCAGGAGATCAGTTTCACTGTAAATGTGTTTTGGGAAGCAGTACACCATGTGTGGTGATATACTGTTCTGAGGAGTATTTTCAAAGCTAATTTTGTGAATCCTAAGAATCTGGGAAAGAGGGTAGAGGCTGTGTGTTCTGGTGAGTACAGTATTGGATTTGGATCTTGGGAGAATCAGTTCTGTTCTTGTTTCATAATTACTGTAGGTTGAGGGACACCAATTCATTTGCCTTATTTTGCATTAAATAATGTTTTCCTGAAATGTACTTTCAAATTTAATTGTGAGAAGTGCTAAACATCCACATAAAGGAGAAACCTCAGTTTCTAATTTAGCATTTTTATTGTAGCTCATGTCAGCTTCAAAATTGTGTTAAAACCAAAATCGCACCACCACCACCAACACAAACTCAACTGAAAATGGAAGTCCAATAAAATCACTCTTACAGCATGTATTTGGGACCCAACTGATGTGAACTGAATGAGCAGGATATATATGGAGGCAAATGAGACTTTGAAACAGTTGTCTTTATTTGGGTATGCTGAAAAGAATTGATTTCCAAAGAGAAAACTTTATTTGATGGTTGACAATTTTTAAAGATTAAAGTTATTAATACTCTGGTTGGTGGTTTGGAGATCCGCTTGTCTAATGCCAAGAGCTGTAATTCTTTGCTAATGAAATTTTCATCCTATTTCCTGAATTATCAAGTTAATACTGATGTCCAATTAGAATTAGTAATGGACCTTGCCTCAGGATCAGAAGTGAATGAAAAGTAGCTTCTAATGAAACTTCAGATTTTAGCATTTCTATGACTAGATGTTTTATCTGCTTGTGAGATTAATCTCAGTGGACAGCGTGACCCTTTTTTCTTTAAATCACTTGTCAGAACTTCTGTTTCAATGGAAACTGGTTTGTAGTGCTTGGACTGACAGTCTGGAGATACAGTGAGCAGTTCTGTTACTGCTCTCATTGCTGCTCTGCTTTTGCTCTTTTATTCACTTGTCTAGTTTTGTATTCAGATTGAGCCATCTAAAACAGGACCCTGTCATCTTGTGTACTTGCACAGAATCTAAAACAATGAGGCCTGGTTACTAGTTGGTGCTTTTGGGTGCTCACACAATAGAGGTAATTAGTAATAAATGTAGAACTGTAATAGCAAGTAGCATTCACAGTGGCCAGTACAATGCATGACAGCTAAGTTCCTGTGTGCTGTCCCTGGTAAATGTATTTGAGAAATCATGGCTCTTCTTTCTTTGCCTGTGTGATGTTGCCCAGAGGTGTGCTCTCTGTTCTGCTGTAAGTGCTTATCTGCTAGTACCAATTTTTTGTCTTCAAAGTCAGCACATGCTGTTTCTCAGTAGCTCTCTGAAGTAACATACAGAACCATAAAACTCATAGGATCATAGAATGGTTTGGGTTGGAAGGGACCTTAAAGATCATCTAATTCCAACCTCCCGCCATGGGCAAGGATGTCACCCACTCGGTCAAGATTCTTAAGGCCCCATCCAACCTTGACTTGAATACTTCCAGGAATGGGGCATCCACAGTTTCTCTGGGCAACCTGTTCCAGTGCCTCACTGCCCTTTGAGTTGTATAATTGAGGTTCCTGGTGATCTTTGCTTGGGAATCCTTTGCATTCAGTTGTAAGACTTACCACTGTCGCTGTCATTTAGAATTTATGGTATAAACAGCTAACACCGACAAATTTAAAAAAAGAGAGAAATCATGGAAGCAGAGATGTGCTGTGGTTTGAAAGAGAAGGGATCTTGCCACTAGTGCTCGGTGAGGTATCCAGCTACCAACTTCTAAGTAAATTTCCATAAAATTTATTTTGAATGAAAGATCTAGAGAAAGTGGTGGTATGTTCATTTTGATATTCAAGTAAGAGATTTTGAGGAAATCTTCTGTATGTTGTCTGAACCTGTAGATATTTTGGTGGCTGAAAACAAAACTTTTCACTGTTTCTGTTCTGTTTCCACATATGTAATGAAGATGTAAGTATGGGGTTTTTTTAAGTGCTAGATCTTGTGAAGCATTAGATGCTATTTTGTCAAAAAAGCAAATCTACACTGTAAGCACGTGCTTAAACCAGCAGTGAATATGGGAGTGCAGAGATTGCTGCTTAAGTTTATTACTAAAATTAAAATTGAAGTAGAATGCTTTTATTTCTGTTATTTATGTACCTCTTCTTTCCTTCTCATGAGTGCTTTTATTTTTGAGAAAAACACAACATGCTCTTGATAGTTAGTTTTAGTTTTGAACAAATTAGCATGGTTTGAGAAATGAATGTTGCTTGTAGAGTATTCTTGTTTCTGAAGAACTGGTGCCATGTTATCTAATGGATTGTATATTGAATTTTTTTTTTTTTTCATAAAGTATCTCCTGTAGAACTTTCAGCTCTTCTAATGTTGCATTGATTTAATCTATTCTCACTGCTTAGGTTTTCTGTCATATGTCTTTTTGTTTTTCCTCTACTGATTTGTAGTATCTTGAAGTACTCATTTTGTTTGTGGAGAAACACTAGTTGAGCTGAAAGAAAGTATTTATTTAAGATGCACAGGGGATACTGTGCTCCTGTAGTCAGATCTACTGATTTCTGGAGGGAGGATCTGTGCAGACAACAGGACAGCTGCCTGTGTCGACCATTTGCCTGCAGGGCTTCTGGGGAACGCTTGCTGTTTAGTTTTGACAGCAGAGATCCTGTGGGCATTACTTGTAAGAGCAGTGGTGAATTTTAGAAACAACTACTGATAGCTTGTTATTTCTTTATAACCAGGATGTTCCAAGGAGAAATGGATAAATTATGAAAAGTATTGTTCCCCCCCCAACATGTCCAAAGACTTTTACAAGTATGAAAAGTATTTTTACCAAATGAGTCTTCAAAATATGCTTGCTAACTTTCACAATATTCAGGTGTAGATAGTGAAACTCCTATAATCTTTTACTTTTTATCAAATGTTTCCCTGTTCTGTACTGCAGTCCAAATGGGATAATTGCTCTGGGAAGATTTGTGTCCCTTCGCTATTTTTATTAGATGCTATTCAAGAATATTAAATGTTGTGAAGTTTTAGAACTTTTGAACTGTCTTGACAGTTAGCAGTGCTCCTATTTTCTTTCTTTTTGGTTTTCTGTGAATAGACCTTCTGTAATAACACTTGTGCTTTTAGCATGGGTGAAATGAATGGATCACTAAAAGAATAAGATTGGTATAGGATCATGCTCTTGGTTTTGGTGTAGAACACCAACCTGGTCAGTTATGGTATGATCAGGCATCGGTTTGATTACAGCAAACAGTTTACAGTTTGTTTATTTGTTTAATAAAACTGACATAACACAGGTTTGACTGAGACACTGAACTGGGACTTACTTTTGATTTTGCATCTCAGCTTTTTCTCTTGTCTGCTTATTTTTTGCACTGCTGTTCAGCCATGGTGTTTCCTGTCTGAACATTTGAACACATCTTGATAACTAGATTGTTCTTTTCACTGGTTTTACTGAGTCCAATAACATCTTCTTTGTTCCAAAGAGCTGCTTTCCTGGTATTTTTGCTTTGCCAACCTTTCAAGCCACACAACAGTTTCTATCTTGGTTTACCACATCGGATTCAAGGTGCTAGTCTTTACTTTGAGCACTTGTGGTATATGAATCACAGAATGGTTTGGGTTGGGAGGGACCATAACAATCATCTAATTCCAACCCCCCTGCCATGGGCAGGGACACCTTACACTAGACCAGTTTGCTCAGAGTCCTATCCAGCCTGGCCTTGCACACTTCTAGGGAAGGGGCGTCCACAGCTTCACTGGGCAGCCTGTTGTTCTGGTGCCTCACCACCCTCAAAGTGAACAAATATGCTCAGCACCTTTATTAGTTCTCATTCACTGCCAAGATGTTGACTTACTGCATCTGGCCTTTGATACTAGTTTCCACTGACATTTCTTCAGTTTCCTGTCTCCAGTCAGAAGGTGTATGTGCTCCTAGGCTGCTGCACAAGTTTGAGAAGACCTTTTGTCTGCACAGCTGCCTTGTTATTCTTCCTAAAACACTACTTTAGGACTCTTGTTGCAAAGATCAAAGAAAACTTTACAAACATAACTCAGGTGTTATAGCTGTTGTGCTGTTTAGCATCTCCTGTGGTTTTTATCTTTTTTCTTCATTCTTTTTTTCTGTCTCTTTGGTCAATGTTTTTTATATAGGATGTTACCTCTATAGAGCAATATTCTGTGGGATTAGCACAGAGAGATCTAAATTAATGACTTGAGCTCCCAAGTCCTGTCATAATGTAGAGAAATTTGTAGAAAATTCGTGTCTGAAACAAGCTTACAAACTACTGGTGCTAGTGTAGTAGGGTTTGGGGTTTTCTTTGTGTGTAGTGTGAAGGAAATATACCATGGCTGAATTTGTTAATGTTTTAATGAAAAGTGGCTCAGTAATTGTCTGGGACTTTTCAATGCTGTAGTGATACATAACCAGTGATAGAAAGGAAAGGTGGTCCTTTTGAATGAAACTCTTCAGATTTATAGCTGGCAAAGTTCTGGTCCACTTAATAAAAGAGAAGCTGGAGTACAAGATCTTTTCTTGGCATCTAACTGAATTAGCCTCATGTATTTCTTACAGCATTAAAACATTTATTATTTTTAATAGACTTTCAGGCATAATTTTAGCCAAACATAACAAAGCTCTTACGTGTGTATGTGTATATTCGGAACTTTTATCTTTGAAATACTTTCTTTTTGAAAACTGCGGTGAACTGAATTATCTGTTTTCCTGAGGCAATAGGTTTAAACTTTTAAGTGTAAAAAGATTCTTTTAAAGTGCTTAGTATTTATCATGATTGCTTGTTTCTGGCATTTAATATAAAACAAAATAGTAGATATTTTGAAGATATACCTTGAACTATAATAACTTAACATTGTCTTTGCAGGTATATGATGCTGATTGATGGCAAAAATGAAGTTTATATGATTGATAGAGACAATTCCATTTTTCATGTCTCTAACCTGGAATTTCCATTTCGTAAAGATCTTCGCACACATCTAACAAACACTCTTCTGGATGGGGTAAGGAGCAAACTGTATAACGATTGTAACAAATTCAGTGCTGTTTGCTTTTGTTCATTAACGGAGCCAAATTTTGCGCCTGGATTCAGGAGTGATGTAGGTTCAGTCACTGGCTGAATGTGGGAATCGCATTTTGCAGGAAATGGCTTACCTACAGGATAGCAGTGATACTGCTCTGGGAGAGCTGTTTGTCTGAAATAAATCGAGGTACTGAGATGACATTCTCTCAATATGAAAAAAGGCTTGAAGAGAATCTAAAGAAATTATTGCAGAACCTCATCTCTTGCTACAGCTTTATACTTTGAAACAGTAAACATGGTCAATTTCATACAGCTCTAAATGATAGTATCTAGAGATACTTCTAAAATTTGATAAAATTTTCATCATGTTTTAATAGACTTTTTTGAATTGATGTCTCTGTCATCTTTTCTCTCTGTCACCAATTGATGTTTCTGTCACCTTTATTTTCAACTGATCTAAATTATTAAATGATTTAGAAATGGCCTAGTTTTATTTGTTAAAGACTAAACCAGTTTTCATTCTAATTTAAATTATTTAAACTTGCTAATGAACTTTTTAAGCCAGTTGTAAAACAAGCAGTAAAATATCTTTATTTGTTGTTGTTAAATACATTTAATATTTATTAAATACATTAATTATGTATTTATTAAGATGTATTTGATTTATTTGAAGGCTGGCCTGGAGTATTCATGGTAAACTTTTCAGAACAGTAGCCACAAGGAGAGATCATTCCTTTTTTGACCTTTTTATTTTACGTGAGCAAAAGAACTTTGTTAGCTCTTGCACTAAATACCTGTTAGTGTAGATCAGTGCAATTTTGTGTTATGCATCCATAGCATTGGAGGCTCTATATGTTGCTGTAACTCCTTGCTGAATTGTTGAATACCTGAGATGATCTTCCATATTGATCTTCTGAAGCCTGATGCACTTTTCTGATGCAGGAGACCACACTGTCACTATTAACTTTCTTTCCTTTCTCAGACCTTTGATGTCAATAGTCTTCTTGACATGTCACTTCTGTGAATGATCTGTCTTACTGAACACACGTTGACATGTATAAATTAGATCTGTGAGGATAATTACTGCAAGGAACGATGTACTGTCTCAGGGACAGGCAAGCAGATAATAGAATATTTTCTACCACCTCTGCTGCACTGGAAAATTGAGAGTATAATGCAAGAAGTGCCATGCTGTCAGCTCAAAAGTGGTTGCACAAGCTGTCGTGTCTGGTAGAAGCCTCTTCAGCCAGACAGCTATCTAATGACATACATAATATTATTCTTAATGACATACATTAGGTTCCATACTGTTGAGATAAAAAGCACGGTACTTTTTTTCCCTCTGCTCCTTCTAAGGCTCTTGAGAAAATAATGGCTTGCCAGTGTGCAATTCTAGGTATTCTTAAGGGAAATGGCTGCTCTTTTATTAATTCATTTTATTTATTTATTTGTTCGTTCTTACATTTCAAAACAGATATTTCAGTAAAGGTCATGAGTCTAGATATGGTGGGATATTGATAGGGATTGATATTTATAGGGATATTGAAATATGTGCATAATGTGGCTGTGGGGCATGGGAGAAGTGTCTGATCTGGTCTTTTGTGTATCCCAGCTTTACAGTTTAAGTCTTTTAAGAATAAATGAAGTTCTCTCAGGTACCCAGGACATTAACTATTTGCTTAAGTTGTTGTTCTATAAAAGTTTGACTGTTACAGTGCATTGTGGTATTTACTGGCATAAAATCGGTCTTCCTGTAATTCCCCCTGCCCCCTTCTTTTTCATGAAATGGAAAGAAAAATGATGTTAAATGAGCAAGCACCCTGAATGAAGTATCCTGAGATAAAGCTAAAACTTTTCAATGGATAAGTACTTTTCATAGTACAGATCTCTAAATTTATTTTAATATGGTCAGTTAAATAAAAAGCTGTTGATTTTTAAATAAAAAATAAAATATTTAAATAAAAAGCTATTTTTTTTCAATTGAAATTCCTTTCAACAGTTTTGAGGATAAGAATTGCCTGTTACTAAACATTGGTCAGTGAATGATCTCTACTTGGGATATATGCATGGTTGATTTTATTTTATTTTTTAAATCCATGAGAAAAAGAAGTTGGCTTTTTCTGTATCAAAGTATTTTCATACTAAGTTCGTACTTACTGTCTTTGAAGTAACTTCCTCTCTTTCAGGGAATGAAAGTATAGAATGAAGTGGCCTAATTGGCATTCCTTTAGAGTAATCTTGAAAATATGAGAAAGAGGGAAAGAGAAAACAAATATCAGAGCCATGTGGCAGAACAACTACTGGTTTTAAGAATACGAAAGATTGGGTGATTCCCCCTAACTTTGTTTAGAATGACAGTATATATGAAACTTTCATAAAGGCAATTTCCATGCCTTTAGGGATCTGTTAACTTGCTTTAACGGTTCTGGTGTAAGCCTTTCATGTGGTTGTCTTTGAAATTTCAAATGCATTTACGGTTCTAAAATTACTTGCAAACAGTTCTTGCTGTGATCAGGTGCATCTTGGATGATGACAGATCTGCAGTACTCTGTGTTCATCTCCAGCTCTTCAGTTGCAATTGTTCTCCTGGCATGGAAGAAAGTTTTCTGCAAAGCTCATTAAAGCTTATTTGAATATTACTTACAGGTGACTAGTATAATATGAATTATTCCTTTGGAAGCCCAGTGTTTTGTATCCGTACTGCTGTCTGAGGGAATGCATGGAATTTTGTTCAACTGTTTTGGCTGTCATGCAAGAAAACAAATTAGTTATTTTCGGGAGCTCTCTTGGCATTCTGCTTAGCTTTGGAACAGTTGAGTAGAAAATGCACAGGCATTCTTTGGCTTGAAATACATTTTACAGTTTTAATACACTTTTTATTTATTTTACTTATGTGTAAAGTATTGTTCACACTTGAAGACTTAGGATGGCCGAGAACTCCAAAAGTGGAGAGCAAGGTAGAGATTTATTTCTGTTTTTATATCAGTACAGACCTCACTTATTTGTAAGCTCTCTGAGGAATGGCATAACTTAAGCTTTTTGAGTTTGCAAAAGCTGATACAAGATAGATTTATGCAAAATAGACTTAAAAGAAAAAAAAGGAAAAAGAAAAAAAAAGCTATTTTAATTTCTGAAATACAGCAGTGACTAGAATTGTGTTAAAGGTAAATGGACAAAGGATTAAGACAAATCACAGGAGGAAGAGGAATAATAAGCAAATTTATTATTAGATTTGATTCCATACTCTGTCAACAAAAAATACATTCTGCAAGTGGCTGGTAAAATGAGATCCTTTCCTTTGTGCTTAGATTTTGGATTATTTTAAGCCCAAATTACTTGCTAGATATGTGCTTAAAGGAAAAAGGTCCATGAGCTATCAGTCCAGCATTGTTATTCTGGTACTTGTCCAGCTGAAAACTCTTGGCACAGTTGCAGTTTCTAGTATACTGTGTGACTTTGCTCCACAACTCCAGAAGATTAAGGAGAATAACACCCGTGCAGTAGTGCCAGATGACATTGCAGAAACTGAACATTGGACCTTGTTCTGCTGGCCCACAGGTTAAGTGAATACTTAAACTAGGACAAGTCAAAAAGATCATACAAGACTAGCAGAGGTAATTTTAAACTGTCTGTAAGTCTAGTTGGAGTTTATAGAGGGAAATGTGTGGATGCAGGTGTGCCTTATGGATACTTTTAGGTTCTATTAACATGTCAGGTGAGTGGATTTGGGTTTTTTACTTAGCTAAAAATTTGCTTAAATATAGTTTTGCAATATCAGGTTGTTACTCAGGTGAGAATGACTGAGATTGATTGTGGTCAGTTCTCAAATACTACCTTTTCCCACCTTCTCTGAACTTGCTTCTGAGGAGGTCTATTTCCCGGGATATTTTTCAGTTCTGATAATTTCAAGGAAGATTCTGAAATCTGAACCGTTCTTAGGCTGTTTACAGCTTTTGACTTATGACAGTTGTATTGGCGTCACTAATGGAGCAAGGAATGTTGTCATGACGGAGATGAGCAGCACAAGAATTTGTCATCTCTACTTCTAAGGCATATTGTGCTATTGTTTTTTGCTCTGGTAGCTGGGATTTCAGTCAGGATGTCAAAGAGAACAAGAGGCAGGGAAGGAAGAAAAGAAGTGAAGATCTGAGGAAAAAGGTTCATTTGATCTGTAATAGAATCAAAAAGGTTTACACATGTCAGAAGTACAGAAAAAGTTTCTTTATAAAATTAATTCTGTTTTAAAAATGAACATTCCAGAGGATGTTTAGAAATCCTCTTGGATGTATTTTGTAATTCTTAAACTGAATATCCAGTGATTCAGTTTTTGAAAATTAGGCATAAAATCTTATAATACCAGGCATTGAAATGTTTTGGGGATTTTGCATCAAAGCTGAGGCTCTGAATATGCATGCTGGAGAAGTGAGTCCTTAAACACGTGTGTTTCAAAAATTTGTTTAATCTGCCAGTTCCATTGAAACATTAAAGAAATGGCATTCTTTTGTTTCAGTTTTACTTTGTTATTTGTTTCACCTGATTAGTATCAGGATTCCAGGTGGGTTTTTTCCCTGTTTCCCATCCAACCCCAGCATTACATCTTTACACACTCTTCCAAGTCTGCACATTATGCCTTCTGTCTCTTGAATTGTACCTAATCCATCTGTTCTTTTACTTAGTTATAAAATTTATTGTCAAAGAAGGCATTGCAGCATTGCGTCAGCTGTTCCTTTGATGGCTCACTAGTGTCTTACCTAAATGTGGAAACTAACAGAATGGCATTTTATTACATCACTTCTGTGTGGACCTTTTTTGCAAATGTTATTTGACAGTACCTGTGACTAAATAATTTTTAAAGTTAAGAATGACATATTGCAATGTTACAAAGGAGTGTTCTTCATTCATTGAATTAATTTTTTTTAAATTATGTATAAAGAAGTGTAAGGTCAGTTCAGGTAGTCATTCACAACACCTGTGAATGCAGCATTTGGTTGTGAAAGGCCAACCTCTGTTTCAATGTTCTGTTCACAGAAGACGAGATTCTGATATGTTAAGTTGGCAACTTAACAGTTCCTAATGGTTTTTGAGAAAATGTTCATGTCTTCTAGTTTAGTTTTAAATGCTTCAAGCTTTGTGTTTGCTTTAAAACAAGTCTCTGTTTTTACAACTGCTTGCTTATTTTTCAGAGCAAATTGTGGTTAAATATTAAGTACAATTCAAGAAGCTTGTTGTCGTATAGACTGAAAATCAATCTTACATGAGTCAATCAGACTCTTGCTTGGGTTTATTTTGTAGAGTTTATGGATTCTAAGAGAGGTTAAAAGATTTGTAAGGCATAAAAATACAATTAACCTAACAAGAAACTATCTAAACAAAATTGAGTTGATGGAAAAAATTTTTCACAGAAAGCGTGATTCGCCATTGGAATGAGCTGCCCAGGGAAGTGGTGGAGTCACCGTGCCTGGAAGTGTTTAAAAAGAGACTAGATGAGGCACTTAGTGCCATGGTTTAGTGATGTGATGGTGTTGGGTAATAGGTAAGGTAATAGGTTAGGTAATAGGTTGAACTTGATAACCTCAAAGGTCTTTTCCAACCTTGTTAATTCCGTTATTCTGTGATTCTTTTTTTGAATAATTCTTGATCTCGTGATTTTGTTTTCATCATGTTATGTGAACTGTTTTCATGTTTTTCAATTGTCAATATTCTTTCCCTAGCTGACGTATTTTCAAGATGATTTGCCAGTACATATTGAATGTTAACAAACTTGATTTGATACAGAGAGTATCTGTGATATTTCCATTTGGAGGAACCATACTGTTTAGTCACAGTGCAATGTCCAAGGAAATTGCAGTTCTCACTGCTGCCTAAGATGCCGTTAAAATGAAAAAGATCCAACCTGAGCATAGAAAATGAATGTGAATGTTTGTTCTTTATATCCTCGCTGTTGTACTTCTTATTGTGGGCAAGAGTTCCAATAATGGATGATTGATTTAGGATTGCAGTTCTTAATGAGATTTCTAAGAACTCATTATTTACTCAAGAAAGGTAGTGATTTTGAAAGCTGTGGGGAAAGTAATGTATAAATGTTGCAGATCAGAATGTGAAGCCTTAGTACAGCTTCCTGGAGGGTTTTTGAATACTTCATGAGAGACTTCTAAGACCATAATAATATTTTTATAATCCTGACCTATTGTAAAATACTTTTCATAGTAAAGATGTGCCCTGTGTTTGATTGCATAATGCTTGCAAGTATGTGCACTAAGTATAAATGTGTGGACATTCTTCTATATTCACGAAATAAATGTCAATGTCATCTCTTTTCTTTTAAGGAAATGATCATCGACAAGGTTAATGGACAGGTTGTCCCTCGATACTTGATATACGACATTATTAAGTTTAATGTAAGTACTTTCAATTTTATTGGTTGTCATTAGTTATCGATTCTTCAGTTTTAATCTTATTTACATAAGTAAGAGCTTCAGAGTAAATAAAAACACCAAAAGTGTTTGAGTGTTTTGCAGCTTGGTAACAAAAAATGCATCAGAATGAAGATTGAAAGCAGCCTTATAATACATGTCAATTTATTTCCACCTGCTCAAGAAAAAAATGGTGGTTTGAAGCAGTCAGTTAAACACTGTTGCGGTTTTTTCCATTCCTGGAGCATGGTTGAACTATGTAGGCAGTGAAATCAAGAGGGGATGAAGAAGGTAGGGAAGGCTCTAGGGAAAATGTATAATAAATAAATAAATATATTGTGGAAGTTGTAGAAAAGGAGAATAAAGTCTAGGAATAGAGTCTTTGTGGTTGCAAGAAAGAGCTTGTTAAGAAGTATTGAAAATAGGAAACTTGTTTGCTGTAAATCAGCTTTTAAATATGGTAAAGCTTTGAATGTTACCAAAGGGCTCTTGTTGGTGTCTTTTGTAGATTTTTTTTTTCTTTCATAGTAGCTCGTATGTTACTGTGTTCTGGAATTGCCAGTCAGCACAGAACAGTGCTGGTAACAATGTCACTGTTTGGGGACAGGATATGGCTTAATATGAAGCTACAAGCCTGAGATCGAATATAGTGATAGAAAGCTTTTATTGGAAAATTATATATATATATATTTATATATATGTATAAACGTATATATGAAACAGTGAAATAAATGAAATATTAATGGTGCACAAGAACAACAAACAACCGAACCAGCCCCAAAGCAGTAATTGGTGGCGAGTGAAAATGCAGCTCTGTGTAGTGAACAGCTGCGGCCAGGCGGGGGCGCCGGCAGCAATAGACTGCAGTGCGCTCCGGTGCCACAGGGGGGCACTGCAAGCGGCAGTGGGTGCCCGGGAGGTCCTGCGGGGGAGGGTTGTGTGAGAGGGTCTGGGGGGATTAATGGGGCCCAGGGGGTGGATACTGGGTTTCTGAGGAGTGGTGGAGTCCCTGGGGAGGCTTGCTGATGAGTCCCGGGAGATGGAGTTTCCTGGGGGGGTGAAATGGAAAGGGTATGGAGGGGTCCTGAGGCTTGCAATTCCCAAGGGATGGATGCTGGGCTCCTGAGAAGTGATGGGATTCCTGTGGAGGGTTACTGATGGACAAGCAGGGAGTCCTGGGAATTGGGAGGTTCCTGGGAGGTGAAATGGCAGGGGTATTGAGGAGTCCCAGGGCTTGGGATTCCCTTGGTGGGTGGATAAGGGTCTCCCGGAGAGCAGTGGAAGGTCCTGGGGAAAGGTTACTGGCAGCAGGAGGGAGTCTCAGGGGTGGATGGAACCCTGGGAGTGGGACAGAGGGATAAGGGGATGAGGGTATTAGCAAACCAGAAAATTGAGGAGGAGTGGTTGAGTCGCTGCTGCGGTAGTGTTGCTCACTACTGGGGACGGCCCTGGTGGCTGCAGAAAATGGCCAGAGGGCCACTGGCCATTGGCAGAGGCTGTTTGGAGGTCTTGGCAGAAAATAGCGACAGCAAAGGGGGCTCCCCTCCCCAGGCCACTGCTTGGGAACCAGCACCCAGCACTGGGATGAGCACTGCCACCCCTCAAGTCCCGTCCCCCCCACCGCCTTCCCCCAACATTATAAATTTATTTCTTTGGTAAAAATAAGTGTTTGAAACATGTAGCTGAACCATGACACACAGGGATGTTTTTCTGTATTGCCGAGCAGCACTTGCACAGCCTCAAGCCCTTTTCTGTTTCTCACCCCACCCCACCAGTGTAGGCTTGGGGTGCACAAGAAGTTGGGAAGGGGACGCAGCCAGGACAGTGGACCCCAGCTGACCAAAGGGACATTCCATTTCATATGGTGTCACTCTCAGCATATAAAGCTGGGGGAAGAAGAACAAAGAGGGGGATGTTTGGAGTTAAGGCATTTGTCTTCCCAAGTCACCATTATGTGTGAGGGAGCCCTGTTGTCTTGAGGATGGCTGAACACTTGCCGGACCGTTGGAAGTGGTGAATGAATTCCTTTGCTTTCTTTGCATGTGTAGCTTTTGCTTTACCTTTGAAACTCTTTATCTCCACCCTTTTCTCACTAAAAACTAAGGGTTTTCTCACTTAGACTCTTGCGATTCTCTACCCCCATCATGTTCTAGGGAGTGAGCAGCTGTGGGAGGCTTAGCCACCTACTGTAAACCACAACAATGTGTTAAATTAGTGACTAGACTTGTGACTAAATAGCCAATGGAGAAAACACTCAAGTATCTGTTGATGCTTCTGGAAAAACAAAATTATTATTTCAGTGCAACTTACAGGAGAAAAACTGTATTAGTAAACCACAGTGCATTTCAGACTTTCTAAACTACAGTTGACTCTTCCAGTCTTGAGTAAGATACTACTCAACCCAATCACTCAGTGTAAGTGGGAATTGCAAATGTAGGCATGGTACTAGTCAGCAGAAATTAATTTGGTATTCTTGGAAGTGTAGTTGTACTGTGATTTAGGACAGCTGCTTTTAAAAGTAGTAGTTTGTGGGAATAAGTGTTAGATTAGGACTAGAAGCTTTTGGTTAACACATTTTAATTCTGTATCTGGATGTCCTTTTTCTAACCTTTTCTGAAAAGTAGGTGTTAGTTTCCTGGATTCCTCCTATGACTAAGACTTTCTGCTAAGCAAGAATTGCATGTAGTCTTTGGAAAAATAAGTCTTCTACAGCCACTCTTGAGTTCTCGTTTTTCCTTTACATTTTCTTACCTGTTCCTCCACCTGTGATAACATGTTATTTACCTTCATCTCTTTCCTTGTCTCTGCTCTCCTTTTGTGTCTAACCTGCCATTCACTACTGTTATGCTTCCTTTGAAATATACATGTAAGGTAAAGAGTGTACAGTCTTCTCCTCCTGTCAGTTTGGGATGTACACATACTGTTCTAGCAAAATAACATTTTTTGAAAGTTGCGGTTATTTTGGTGAAACTTTTTTTTGTGGTGGAAGGGGAGGAAACCCACATTTGTGGTGAAATGCCCAGATTTGCCATGATGAATCCCACTTGGCAAACAGGAAAAATGATCAGAGTGTTTCCAAAGGATTGTCAAGTGTTTGGGAAAAGTCTCCTTTTGGGCAGGGCTGTAAGTGCTTTAAAGTTTGTTTGGTTTTGTTTGTTTGTTTGGTGTTTAGATACACTGGGAATGAGAGAGAGGAGTTTGTTACTATGTAATACTTTTTTAATGTCAAGGACAAATTAAGATAATGTTATCAGTATGAGTACAAGCCGGGCTTTAGCTGCAAGAAGTCATTAGCAATGGCCCTACTACAAAGATTAAAAAGCACAGCGGTTTTTAGGTTAATTTTAGAAGCTTAATTATAAAAATGGGCACCCAAGGATGTTTGGCTTGGCAAGAAATGATCAACAGTTTTATCACCAAGAGAGGTAAATGCATTAAAGACTTGTAATTGGCAAGAAAGGCTAAGTTCCTATTTAAGTTGTGTAAGTTAGATTTGTGTTAATTTTTTTAGCAGATCTTCAAATCAAATAATTACACAAAGCACCAGTCCTGCTCAAAACTAAAACATTCCCCCCCACCGTGCCTTCCCAAACAAACAACCCCACCCTGTCCCCACTTCAAAAATCCCCCAAAACAACCCGACAGAAGAGATTGGTCTGGAATTCAATATTATTCATGTGGATCTTGGAAGTAGTTGAGTCTTTTTGGAGGTGAATGGTGGAGTTACTGTACTCACTGTCTGTCCCTCATCTTGCCCTTCACAGTGACTTGTCACTCTCTGCTCTTGGAGATGTGACTTGGCAGCTGGGGAAATGCACATACAAACCCCACTGATGAACACTTCTGCTCAGGCAAACATCATAGTTTAGTCGGATCTAGTGAACTAGAGATATTTTCATCCAAGCTTATTCTCAACCTATTTTGTTAGCTGAGCATTGCAAATTTTTCTGGTTTTGTCAGAATATTCCTTCTGAAATACTGCATTCACAAATTCCACAGTATGTCCCAAAGACTTATGTGCACTGTTAATACTGATGAGAATTTGTGTGCTAGCATGACCAGTACTGATACAAAAGTACAGAAGTTTTTTCACAATGCATCTTGTAGGTATAGTAAGATACGTGTCCCTCAGGATGACTGTAAATAATGTAAGTAACAGTCAAAGCTATTAACAAGTATACAAAAAAATCATGGAACTAAATTTTAGATTAGTAAAATTAGATCAGATTGTAGACATTAAAATAATATCTTATAATTAAAAATTTCCCAATGTAGTTTACTGTAATATCACTTGGAACTATTCTCAGTATATTTGACCAGCATTGTTGTTGTGCTTCAAAATTACAGTATACTCTATTCTTGTATATATTTGAGTTCTTCATTGTCTTGGCCTTAGGGGGCTAAGTTGAAACTCCTGTTTGCCCAGTTTCAACTGGTTGCACTTCCAACCTTATCTCTGTTCTATGCCCTGTTTCTCAGGCTTTTACCAAGAGGACATGTAGAACTGGAGATTTATACCTAAATGAAGCACAAAATGCTTACCATGGCTTCTCTGTGCCCAAGTTAACTAAATATGATGTCCACTGTTGTCTGCTATGTGCAGAAGTTGTGAGAGGGTGCTTTTATTCTGAAACCTGCATGCTTAAAGTTTCAGCCTAAAAAACAAAATTCCCAAACTATAAATAGTTGTTTTCAATTTCTCCCTTGGAACTCTGGCATTTGAAAAATTAAGTGTCTAAGAGACCAGTGTGAATTGAGATTTAAGAAGCAGTGACCTGCTAGTAATGGAGCAGCTGTGAGTTAAAGTAATGGTTTTCATTTAATGTACAATACTGTGATTTTGGGAGAACAATCTGACATTGAGTCATGAAGCTTCGCAGGGATCTTTCTCCAGACTTAGGAATTCACCTTTGCCTGATGCCCCCTTTGCCATGGAGGACATGGTTGGCCCTCCTGGCTGCCAGGGCACTGCTGACTCATATTCAGCTTGCCATCGACCAGGACCCCCAGGTCCCTTTCCACAGTGCTGCTCTTCAGCTTCTCATTCCCCAACCTATACACACAACCATCCAAAGTCTGAGTTCTGAGAGGCTGCATATACTGATAAATGACATTTATCAGTAAATAAATTTCTTGCAAATAAATTTTCTTGCAAAGGGCAAGCTCCTGCTACTGAATGTTTATCCTGCTTTTAAGTAGTTAAAATGGTCACTGACACAGTTTTGGTCCTGGCTGACTGCTTCCCAAGAACTGCTGAGCAGTTCTCAAGGGTAGCTTAACATTGCTCAGGAACCATTCTTGTCAGATGTTCTGAGATTTCATCATTCTCTTTTTAGAGAGTGAGAGTATGAATGTGGTCAGACATCTGGTGGCATCAGGGACAGAAATGAGGCCTTTACCGTGTCCGTTCATCAATGTGGATGTACCCAGAATGTCTTCCAGTTCACAGACTTGAGGCTCAGCTCTCTGAAGTTCAGAAAGTGCTGTTTTGTGAAATATCAGGTGTTTTGCTATTAATGTGCCTTGAGGGACGTAGGGCCGAGGACATGCAGGCTCATTCCATAGAAAAGGAAAGGGAATAAGGTGAAGTAAAAAATAATAGTATATCATGACATACAACACAATTCTGTTATGGAGGGTAAAAGAAGATCCAAGAAGGAGAATAACTGGTATGACACTTCTACTTATCCATAGACAAGATGGTACCAATATGGGAAAGGTGTCATTGTCATCTCAAGTCACTTTCGGCGTGTGAAATGTTTCCATAACTAGGAATCAATTATAACACAGTTTATCTTTTCTTACAATCTAATGGATTTTTTTCCCCTAAGAACAATCTTTTTCTCACTGAAAAGTGACAAAGTAATAAAAATGCATGTATTTATTTAGCTTTTAATATTCTAATGGAGGATTTTTTTCCCCACATTTATGTCACTGGTTATGTGTGACCTCCACTCCATACATGAAATCTGGATTTTTCATTTTCCTCTGAACATAAAAGGCTAATGGCACCCCACATTCCTTATGGTGTTTAATGGGTACAGAGCTAAATCCCTGCAGTGCATGTTACTTTTCAGCTTCTTGACTTGTGTCTCTATGTAGTTGAATTCATTTTTGTAATAACTGTAGCTGTATAGCACTAGCTCTTTCATCTGAATAGTGAATAAAAAGTTCAAATTTGGTGGATAATTCTGGTGTAACAGAGGAAGCTTACAGTAATTATTGGCCCCAGAAGCAAATATAGGCAAATTCAAATCCCTTTTTGTCTGAAACAATGCATAAAAGAACGTGTCTTCATTCTCCAGTCATCTTGGAGACAGGTCTTCCTAAGAAACCTTGTTTTGAAAAGCTTTTTCTTAGATAATATTCAGTAGCTACATGTAGATGTATACATGCTAAACTTAAGCAACTATTTTTTTACTTAGTTAAGTAATAGAAAGTAACATTGGCATGATGTAGGATCTAATTAATACATTCTTAGCAAAGATGCTGAAAATGAATACTACTTTCCTTTTCCTTTCTAACTCTGGCCTTTAAATTTTTAAACTCTAGCCAAGTTTTTGTGAGACCAGATTGCAATGGTAAGGATAGACTGAATGCTTGAAAAAGGATAGTTATTTAAATGTTTAGAAAGGGGATAAAATTTTAATTAAATTTCCTAGTGCTCTGTGCATTAAATTAAGCCAAGATCAAAATTTCTTTGGTTGTCATTATGCATAGTAATACTGTTGCTATTAGATAAAATTTGTCACGGTAAATAGATGTGCTGGTCATAAATCCTGCTTACAAGCAATATGCTCATTAAATTAATGCATGAAAAATATTTGTTTTAAATCCCTGTAAGATATTACCATGTCGGACTTTTCCGTTACAAACCTTATTTTAAAGCAGTGTAAGGCTCACAGTACATGCTCTCTCTTACTTATTAGCTTATTAACCCTATCCTAAAAATGTACCGTGAAAGTTTTGAGGATACAGTTCAGGAATGCAAGTGTTTAATTGCATCTTTTCTGTTTATAAGTGCACCTGGCTGCCAGTCACCCTTCCACTCTTAATATTAATTCTGAGGTTCTTTTTCAAATGGTACCACCTGAAAATACAGGTGGTACAAAATGCTTTTGTTACTAATAACACTCTGGAAAATGAGGATACCATGCACATGTTTGCTCTTGCACTCTCTCAGTTATTTATGGCAGAGACTTGCGTAACAAACACCCAAATGTTTGTGATGGTGCTGTTACTGTGTGTTGTGTTCTCAACATGTGTATATACTGCTTCATTCCTTCATGGCTCAGAGATGTCAGGAAATACAGAGCATCCACTCAGTTGTGTCTCACTTTGCTTTCTGGTGTCCTACTGGGAGAGATGCATTAAGTGTGCTTTCTCTTCCTCCTCCCATTTTTGTGGTACTGTTTGTTGAGAGCAAGGGCAGCTTGGCCAGGCAATGTGTTTCAGTATTCTGAAATTCTGAAAGGGTAGCATTATAGTATAGGAAGAGCAACAAATGGTGGGCTCGTAGAATGGAGAATCAGCATGGTAAGGGAGTGATGCTGCAGAAGATTTTGGGTCTCTGGAGCTGGATTGACAGAAACGCATCTTAGCTAGTTGTCTTTTTTAAGTCTTTTTTGCCTTATTCACCTTTCCTGTATCTGATCATCTTTTATCAGCCATCATTAAAAACCTGACTTGTATGTCTGAGCAGCACAATTGGCTAATTTTCTTACCTCTTCTGTAAACTTTAAGACCGTTAACTTGTGTTTTCTTCACTTTTGTTCCTTGTGCTCAAGTTAAGTGCACAGCAACTGAAAAGTAGCATTTCTATGCATTTTTGCATCTGTTTTTTAAAAAAGTCTCCTTTACTATGATGCATGCATAAAGTAAACTATTGCTGACGAGCGACAATTAGTACGTGCTGACCAGCATGTCTTTGCTGTTTTCATGTTCTTAATTTTGTATTTTTTCTCTAATAAGCTGCTTGTTGTTGGGGAGCATTGTTTAATGTTGTAATTAGTCTGAAGCTTGACTCTTTTACTTGCTGGTTAGATTGTGTGAAAAAACCCATTTCTTTCTTTCTGTTACATCTCTGACTTTGATTCCTTCTTTTCCCAACCCAGGGGGCAATAGAGATTACAATGATGGTAGTTCGTTTCCAAATTTTCCAAAATAAAGAATGCTTAACAGAATATTACAAAAAAATAAAGAAAAATAAAAGGAGTGTGCTAAATTTTGTCATGTCCTGTTTAATTCCCCAGGTGTAAGTGTTCCCATACCTTAACATGAAGCATGTCTCACAAGAAACTTTTTGAATGGGAGATTATCACTGGTATAATTGTCAGAGGAAGCAGCACAAAGTGTTGCTCCTGAGAGGGAGTTACGGGACAAGTAGTTCTCCAAGAGTAGCTTTAGAAGTTGCCATAACATTAAATCCTTTATATTTTTCAGGTGTTTGGTTTCTGTAGGTTTTACTCTTGTTTACTCTGATGGAATATTTTTTCAGAAAACCGTGAAACTTGATACTAAAAAAAGACAAAGTCAGACCTGAAAGTTTAAGTTGCATTGTAAATGAAAATAACTGTGAGACATTTCAGACCTTAAACACAATTTGAAGAATAAAGTGTGCAAACAAATTTTTTGTCCTTGAAAGGTCTCCTTAAAGAGCTTTTCTCACTATCCTTCCTAAACAGTTTTCTGCCTTTCATGTTTTTAGCCTTAAAACCCCCTCATTTTTATTTGCAGTATTTTTTTATCTTGTTGTTATGCTAGGAACTGAAACTCGTGATTAAATAGAAAAACTCTCTCTCTCTTCTTGCAATTTATAACAGTTATTCCCATAGGACTTCCAAATGGACCTAAAGCCAGCTTCTGTCTCAAGCAAATATTCAGATCTCTCAAAAATGTGACAGTAATCACAGCTGAAAGGGAAGGTATGAAAAACTTCACAGTGGGGCAGGTTTTCCAGTTATGTTATCATATCTGGTTTTCTAAGTACTGGGAAAAAGTCTAACACAGGGATTTTCTTGTACAGTATATTTCAAAACAGAAAAAAACTAGGCAAAATAGAGAATGATTGGGGATATATTGTATGGAAGCAGGGAGAATGTGTTCAAATGTCGTCATGTCTTATTTTCCTAACATAGTTTTAATTATTCCTTTTCTGCAGTTAATCTAGCCATAATATTTCTTTTTTTTCAGCTTTCTTCCTGTCCCTTAACTTCCCATCTTTTTCCTGTTTCTAGGGGAAAAGAACTAAAGAAAAAAATAGTCAGAGTTAAACAGAATGATGTACCAAATCTACAATAACAATCAGATAGTTCAGGATAAGTTTTGTGAAGGTGAAAGCAGGACCTCTCTAGTATTTTCTTTTCCATGCGTAATTGAGAGAGTATTGACGTTATTCAGTCTGGAGAAGAGAAGCCTTAGGGCAGACCTTATAGAACCTTCCAGTACCTAAAGGGGACCTGTAACAGAGCTGGAGAGGGACTTTTCACAAGGGCCTGTAGTGACAGGACAAGGGGGAATGGCTTTGAACTAAAAGAGGGCAGATTGAGATGAGATATTTGGAAGAAATTCTTTACTGAGAGGGTGGTGGGGCACTGGCACAGGTTGCCCAGAGAAGCTGTGGATGGTGTTCAAGGCCAGGCTCAATGGGGCTTTGAGGAACCTGGTCTAGTGGAAAGTGTCCCTGCCCATGGCAGAGGGGTTGAAAACATTGTGGTTCTGATATGTTTGAAAAGCCTGACTGACTGTGTGAGAGAGAATGCGAAGGCCATACTTTCATCCTTTTTAGAATATTTCTCTTATTTAAAAGAATTATGAAGAAAAACGCTACTTTTCTTTTGAAATGACTATTATATTAATTGGTATTTTTTACTCATAAGCTAACCATGTACACAATGAACTAGGTATCTTAAAGGCAGATCGTGTACTTGAAGTGATGGATATCCGAGAGTCTTCAGGAGTATAACATCTCTTACAAGCTGATACGAAATTTTTACTTCTATCATGGTTTAGGAAATGTAGGTAGTGCCTTTTTTAAGATAGTATTTGTGAATAAGTGCAGATTGTTACTACATTTTTTCCCCTTTTTTAGGAGACTTCGTACTTACTGTACTAGACAGTCTTATTTTAAATGCCATGAAGTGATTTATATTCTAAAAATATCAGTGCCATAATATTTTCAAGTATGAAATACCTTGAATGGTGTGTCTAAGATGAAAGAATTTTCCCACGGTTCTTTAATTCACTTCAGTGATAATTCTTTGTTATAAAGACAGCTGTGTGAAAACCCAGCAGTAGCTATTCCTATGAAGAGTCATTGTGAATTGCTGGTAGAAAGGAAGGCAGTGTAAGGTGAGGTGAAGTAGAAAGAGAAAATATTGACCCTACCATCTAGTATCTGTTGGAATTAGGGCCAAGAATGCCTTAATACTACATGCAACAAAAGCACTAGGAAAAATAATTGGAAAAAAGAAATACAGTAAAATCCTGTTTTTGACTTCGCAGATAGCCCAAATTTAGTGTAAATTAAGTTAAAATTTATATTCCCATATGTTATATTTTTGTGTGTAAATATCCGATGATGATGGTGACACATCTATTTTATAGTTATGGGTTATTAGAACTATGACTTTTACTTGTGTAATTGAAATGGGAAGTTCATCTACTCCTTAGATTACCTGAGGAGGAGACAACCAGTCTAGGCAGAACAGAATTCGTTTTGGTTTTAATCATTTATATCCAAATAAAATCCCCTTATTGAGTTCTGGTTTTAAAGGGCTCAGAAAGATTTCTAAATGAAGTCACTGTGCATGCAATCAAACAATGAATTAGACTGAGTTGCCTGTACTCCCAAAATAGCAGCTATTAAGCTTTTGGTGCCTAACTGGAGCTTTGTTTTCAAAAGAGAGGGCTTAGAGTTCATCCATGCCTGTTTCCATAAGCCTGCCTTTTTATTGCCCAGTGTTAATGGTGAGAATCATAATTTAGTTGCTTCAACTGATAGTCACCATTGTGCTTTGTATGTGTTACCTTTACACTGATGATGCAAACTTATCATCCGCTTGCAATTACAGAGTTTGATGGGTTTTGTCTTGAATTTGTTTTAAATTTTGAGCAGTCCAAGAAGAGTGAGGAAGGGAGCAATGTTTTTATTACAATCTACTTTTCCTGTTTTGATCTTATCTGTTTAGTCACAGTTTTGACAATCCTGCCCTTTCGTTCAAGATACATTTGCTAATAAGAAACCCTTGTGGAGCTATAGTTGTATGTTCTGTTACACCTTGGTGTTATTCATTGGCTACAAACTTTCCTTTGTTAGTCTGTACATTTTTAATTCATTTTCAGTGATTATTTTTTTAAGGAAATACCAAGAATTTAATATATATCTTAAGCAATCTTTTTAATAGGCCTGATACTCTAAACCATTTTTGTTCTGTGGTAAATCAAAGCTATATTCCATTGTATAAACTGTAAACATATAAATAGTAGTTATGTTCTTGCAACATGTTTATTGTATTGTTACAGTTGAAACAATATTTCACTCATTGATGCCAAGATAAATTTTAGAAACCATTTTGAGACTGCTGAATTCCTTACCATTGTCATATCTGTTTTAAATATTTGAGTATTGATGTTGTGCCTTTTGCCTTTTAGATATGAAAAACTTAAGGGCCATGATTCTATAAAAGGTTTCATTTTTCTAATATTTTACTTTTTAATTTTGCTTTAGAAAGAAAACTTCATAGGAAATGAAAAAAAAACTGTAAGGTGATTGAATATAGTAATAATCTTATGTAGAAACTCAAACAGCACCTTCAGATTGTTTTTACATAAAGCTATGCATGTAAAAAAAGCAGCATGTATAAAACCATGGTGAGAAGAAGTATGTGCCAAATAATTAATATAAAATGCAAAATATTAGACTGTATGGTCTTCTGAAGATGGAAGAAGTAATAATGGGCTTTCATTGGAAATGCAGATGTCAGCTGTGGGTGCCTTGAATTGTCAGTAATAATGTTAAACACAGGGTAGAGTATCAGGCTGAGCTTATCTTTTATTCTTCTCTCCAAATCATTAAAGCTAAGATAGTTGTGACATATGTTCCTGCATGGCTCAGTAAGTGAAGACGTGCATGGAACATATATATGAGTGTGTTCTGAATTATTCATGTCTCAGGTACAGCTCTGGAGAAGTAATGGAACATGCTTTGGTGGTAGGTAGAATTAAACCGTATCTCATGGCGGAAAAGAATAAATATTCTGTTTATCCCAGACCATGCCGGTTATCAGCTGTGTGCAGAGGCCCATGCATTATTTTTCTTTATACTATAGCTGCATTGGGAAAAACCTGGGTAAATACCAAAATCAGAGAGAGAGTACTTTTGTGGAATGTAGTGCCTATATAGAATGTTGTCTGCACTGCATCCATTTAGGTAAAGGACTTTCCTGGGAAGGCTCATGGAATTTGCTGAGCTGTAGCCACAACGTCAATTGTAGAGACAGGGGAAGGGAAACTTCAACCTGGAGGGTGAAGGGAGACCCTCCTTTCTCCTTGCAGAAAGAGAGAGGCAGGGTGTGCAGCAGAAATCATGTTACCCTCTTACCTCTGTCTTGGCTCTTCTGCAATCTTCCTGTGTGTAATGACCTGGGGTGGGAGTTACTCACCAGGTGTACCTTGAGGTTGTGACTTCAACATCGAGGTCTCTGTGAACTGGGTGGAGGGCAGGAGCACAGCCTCACACTTGTCTTAATTTGATTTCTTATCACTCATTTGGAGCATTGTTTTAAGAGCTGGTTTTGGTGGGTGAATGCGTTTTTCTTGGTGATGGTGGTAGGGTTGTTGTTGTTTGATGTTTTTTTATTTGGTTTAGGTTTTTTTTCCCATCTTTCAGCAAATACATTGCCTTCCCCTATCTACCCAAGACAGTGGATATTAAATGAGCTGCAGACCCTGTTTTTTCATGGTTTTATACATGTATTTCTTTTTGTGGTATGCTAGGTTCTTATGTGACTTACTATATATGAGTTCTGTTGAGAAGTTAATTTAAAGTAACAGAAGTTTAAATTTAGAAATGTTGTGTCCTGGATGGATTTCAGAGTTCAGTAGAAATCATTTTACGTTTTGAAGTGTGGAGGACTGTGCATAAAATCAAAACCATATTTTAAAGTATCACATGAGTTGCAAGCCCACTCTATGCTGTGACCTTAGTGCAATGCAC
>WEIV01006676.1:41955-53252 GCA_013390005.1 Calyptomena viridis | reverse complement strand
CTCTGTGTCATCCCTTAAGCAAAGAAATTCAGGCTTCTGGAACATCTGAAACTACTTGCTCAGTAAAAAGAAAGAACACTACACACCAAAATAAATAATTCATTTCATGACTTTGTTGTCTTAATCAATACTATAAATGGTGAACAAGTTAATTAAATTGGTAAACTGAGAGAGAAAGGCACTGAAACCTAGGACTAGTACCCTGAGGTATCAGTATAGAAAGAACTCAGTTTGGGAGGTTTTACAGAATTTAGAAAACCTGCATTGATTTTTACACTATCAGGCCTATTAATTGCAATAGTCCAGACACAAATCTAACTGAGGAAGCACAAGAGTACCAGCTCCATTTAATTCTAGAGTTATGGAGAACTGTGGGGAGGAAAATGAAGGCATTCTTTGGTATTTGCCCCATTCCTTTTGTTGTCTCATAGTCTGAAACACTAGACCTTTGCTTCTGGCCTAATGTGAGCGCTTTTTAGCTTTGGTGTCAGAGAACATGAAAAATTACACTAGCACAGGTCGTGAAACCTCACTGCAAAATATCACAGCTAATGGATGTAAGCTTTAAATACTATTTAGCTGTTTTCCATTTGGCTGACTGCTCTCCTGGGTTTTTTTTATTTTGTCACAGCTTCTCACACCCCCATCCTCTATAGGGTCTCGAGACACATAAATACTTGCAGTCTATTAAGGTGAGGAAGGTGCAACAGTATTTTAGAAAAGTAGTCACTCTGTCTCTTGTGCTTTACTGGAATAAAACAGTGAAGAACTATTGTGCAGGGAGATGGAAAGGGGACTCCAAGGGTGAAATAGTTTTCACAGGCCTAATTATCTGTTTTTGTTAGAGCTTGAAGCAACTATTTTCTTTGCATTTTGGCCAGAATCACTCTGTTCAAACTCACTTTAGAATAAAAACTACTCAAACTGTTTAAACGTTGTTTCAATTCAGAACTTCCACAAACCTTGGAAAGCCTTCCTTGACTTTCAAGGTTACATCTGCCCCCATGAACATGAGCATATCTCGATTTCACAGGATTTAAGTTTTCATTAAAGATTGAAAACTACCAGCCTCCAGTTCTGCTACCAGTCTCCAGCAGATTTACAGATGTGCAGCGTTGTGCAGATAGAAGAGAGTGTCCATGTGTGAGAGAATTAACCATGTAAGTTTGTATCTGGAAGGACACTAAAAGGACTCCCCCATCTATTGTGCCAGACAGAATCCTTCATGAAAACAAAGAGCCCAGTTTAAAACAGAGATCCAGCTCCTCTGCTAATATAAATTGATATGGTTCTGTTGAAGAAAAACAAATTGTCATTATATTGTTCAGTTGGGTTCAATTCCATTCTTAGTTTCCCTCAAACTCAGCATTTTAATACAATGTTTTGTTACATCCTTTAAAGAAAAACCAAAAGGTCTCAGATAACCTGGGAATTGCAATAAACCAGCACAGTCCCTGAGCACACTCTTCCTCGCTAGAATAATTGATCAGCTTTTCATCCAAAAAGTGTAACTTGTAAAATTTCCATTTATTTTTAGAGAACCAAAACATTTTAAGTACCACATAGCATATCCTTATGATACCATCATGATCATTACTCTTCAATTATTTCTATACATTGTCTGATGCTGACCTTCCATTAACATTTCATTATGCATCAGGGTTTCATAACACACCGGGAGAAGTCAGCCTCTACTACTGAATGTTATGCTACAGCAGTGCAACAAATCCCACAAGCAGAAAGCCAAATTATGCTGCACTGTGCTGTATATTTATCAATCAACACCCTCAGACTCCATCAGGTACCAATTGGAGATGCAACAGTAATAAGTGGTATTCCTTAAATAATACATTACAACTTTTCTGTTGTTAAGAGCCAATTCAAAGAATATAGTCATAGTCCCTTAATTTAGGATGCAAACATTTTATAATACATCAGGAAACTACATCTGGCTAAATCAGAAACATTTGCTTGAGTGCTGACCAATCAGTTGAAAGATTCTGATTTTTAAGGCGCTATGCAGTCGGCCTATTTTCTTTTGCACTATCCATATTCACTGGTAAACAAAAAGTCATACCACAGGGAGTGCACACAGGGAGTATTTTACATTACCATTTTCAGATACTCTTTCAAATTAGTAAGTTTCTCTACACTTTTAAAATGAACCACAAGCTGCTCGGGTATTCTAGGTCCTTCAAAACTAAACAGAAACCCACTGGGAGGAAAAAATCCTCTTTCTAAACCACAAAACACAGATTGCTAATTGTCACTGGCCTTCTGCTTATTCCCTTCTGCCCCTTGAGACATGATATTACATAATCCTTCTGCTGCTACTCTTTTGCCTAAAAACTACTGTTTGGGTATGCACGTTAGCATTGCAGTAAAGGAAAACATCTATAAAATTATGATCCCATAAAAGGATGCCACAATTATTCATTCCTAGGAACACAAATATAGCACACTTTTTTTTTCTCTAGTGTTTTCCTTCCCAAAATATTGTCTATATATCTGCTTACAATACTGAAAGAATATCTTGCTATGCATTTTATCCTTTAGGATTTATAAGTCTTTTGATTTTCCTCCTCAAGACAGAAAAAATAAAGAGGAAAGACACCTTACATTGTTGGCAAGGCTCAAGAATATTTCCAGTAATGGAAAGAACATTTTCAGCATTCTCTCATTTAATTTATGCACTAATAATTGAGGATTATTTCATTGCTGTCCTCAAGCATAACTGTCTGAAAACATCTACATTGCTATCTAACAAAAAATCCTCCTGTTTGTGAATCAACTTGAGAGACTTTTTATGTATACAAACATATATTAATTATTTTTTAATAAACCTACAGGTTTCATACTATACAGGCTACAGTTTAACTGTGATGTTGAACTTCCGAGTGTCTTTTTTTGTCTTGAGACACTGGAACAGGCTGCCCAGAGAAGCTATGATTGACCAACCCCTGGAAGTGTCCAAGGCCAGGTTGGATGGGGGCTTGAGCAACTTGGTCTAGTGAAAGATGTTCCTGCCCATGGCAGGGGGTTTGGAACTATGTGATCTTTAGGGATCCTTTAGACCCAAACCATTCTATGACCTATTTCATGCTTGCACTGTCCTCCCTCCGGAGACAAAGTGATGGGACTCAGCCAACTGGGGGCACATCCTAGAGCCCAGCCCCTTCTGACAGCCATGACTATCTTCACCCAGTGCAGTGAGATGACATGAGGCACAGAGCACCCTGCAGACAAAAGGAAAACATCTCTTCCATTTTCCCCTCTGGCTGCATCCTGCACCTCCATAAGTAAAAAAAAAATCTCTACTGTAAAACCAGGGACAACAGTAAGACAAGCAGCTCCACTCCATTTAGTGACTCCTGTCTTGTTATTTGTTATTTTGTCATTAGAATTACCTATTAAAAAAAAAACCAAAACACCTTACATTCCTACCTATGTGAGGCTGCCATGTGGTGATACATTATTCTGTCCCTATTGCCATTCCTCTGTTCCTTGAATGTCACAATTAAAAACTTCAATCTGATCTCATTCCCTCATCATTAACAAGAGTCAGAAGGTCAAATGGGGCATTTTTGCAAATTTCAAAAATAAAGCTAGTTTCCAAAAGGTGCAAGTTTATACATGAAATGTGGTCTACTTCCAAGCAGAATCAGAATTGTATCAAGTCAGAAGACAGGAGCATCAAACAAGACTTGGATTATTTCTAGCTTTTTGAGCATAGGTCTATCAAAAAAACATGCACTACACACAGCATGTACAATAAACTATTCCACTATAAACAGCTTGTGCAATTAAAGTTCTCACCTTTTTCATTAAGTCATGAGATTTTCAAAACTGAGATCAGCTGTATGTGCTGGTGATACACATCAACACAAACCCCAAATAAACTTGCAATCATCCATGTTATATTGTCTGATGGCTATGTTTTTGGTATCAAATGAAATATGATATTGCCCAGATTTCGAGTTCAGAAGCAGTTATTGCTGTTTTAATATTACTTTTTCTATTAAAGGGAGGAAGGCCAGATAAAAAAAAAAAGCTTTATTTATGATATTGCTATGCATTTTATGGTGGCACACTATAGACATGGTGAACTTCTGAATCAATTTGCAGTATGTTTAAAATGAAGGTAATGAAATTAACCTGTCCTTAGTAACAGCACTGACCCAGATCAATCTCATCAGAAACCAAAATGTGAATGAGTGCAGAGGTTCAGTGACTGAAAGGCAGAACATTCATGATAGAAGCAGACACAGGAACAGGCCAGAAAACAGACTGCACCTGTTCAGAAAGNGAGCCAGGTCATTTCAGTAAAGGCTAAAGACATTTAAAGCAAAATACAAGAAAACTCAAAACTGTTTTTTTGCTTTTATGCAGGAACAAATCCTTCAGTCTTGAGTCTCAGAGAGAAAGTAATTTTCAGAAGGCAGCAAATTGGAAAATAATTTTACACAACTACCTTTGAGCCAAAGGTTTTTTCGTAAGTGGAAAAGCACCAAATACGTAAAGTATTTCTAAATATACACAAGGTTTAACTCTATTCTGAAAAGCAATTAACAACAGGACCTTGCAACTGATTCACAAGTTTTGCTACTGGGTGTTGTGCACGACTGGCACATACAGGGAGATATGTGAGAAAAGGAAACTCTTGCTACAATCTAAGGGACACACTGCTGTCAGAACACCACTGAAAGCATAAGGAGGATTCTGTTCAGGCACAAGCCTGGAAAATGATCAGTCATTGCCCAGGCCACTGTAGATGACTGTGGACAATGGACATTGTAGTAAGTCAATTTAAACCATCTACAGTCTCACTGGAAGCTGAAGGATGTGGACATAGAACATTTATTTTCCCTTGTTTCCCTCAAAACCCAACTTTACTCTGAAAAATTACTATGTCAGAAACACCTGTAACAATCCATCAGCCTTATCCTGACTAAATTAGTGAGGATGCTTTTGCAGGTCTCAATTGTTCAAGTATTTCTCCAAGCCTGAAGCTGAATCCTTAAATGCTCTTACTTCCAAACACAGACTTTTCCTATCTGAAAACAGATAGGCAAGCTAACATTGAAACATTTTCACTAAATTAATCAGAAGTGAGATCATAATTTCAATTCAGATATAAACAATATTACATTAATTATTTAGACACCTAATTGAGAATGTGCACTTTCAAAACTCATGTTCCACAAATCATTTTGACATTTTTGCACTTCCTTCCAGAACAGAACAGAAGTGAAATGTCATTGGCAAGGTCATGGTTTAAAGTGATTTCAGGGCAAACAGCAAATTTCTGGCAAATCAGAGGTTGTCTCAAAAGAAATCTTAACAAAAGGTTTGATCAAGAGGGACTTGTACCTTATCATTATACCATTTAAACAATTCCAATAAAGATTCTCACAATCATAACCAAAACAAAACTGTGCCTGGAGACATTTGGGAAAAACAGGAAATTAAATTCTATATTTCTAGTGTAAAGTGCTGACAGCCCAAATACTGAGAGAATGCACAGTGAAATTCACCTAAACGGCCTCCATTCAGATTTTGCATCTAGAAAGGCCAAAGCCAGACAAACATACACTAATGAACACACAGGGTTTACAAACACACCTTGGCATGCAGAATGCCTCACACCCCTCTTTCAGGGCACTCCTTACTTACCCCAGCAGCACCAGATGACACCTGTGTTTGCACAGGTTACTCATACTTCTCCACCTTTCTTTGCTGCCATAATTTCCCTGCAGCAACAAAATACCAAGGAGGTACAGCCTTCTGTCTTATTTGTTTTCAGTCTTACAAGTAAATTATTATTTTTCAGAGCATTAATCATTTTTCTTCTCCTAACTGCATCCTACTCATCCATGTTGGGCTGACAGTGAGAGTTCCAAAACTAGACAGGGTTAAGAACTAGTCGTGTTAGAAACTTAGCTTTTCCCCTCTAAAATTTAACATTGGTAATAACATTAAAGAGATCTCAAATCAGGATAAAGATGCCAACAGTTAATAGACATTGTCACGGCTGTATCATCCAGATCTATTTAAAATATATCTGTAGAACAAAGGGATAGAAATGCTCCTCTAGAGAGGAATATACTTGCACTCCAGAGCATGACAAGAGCTAGAGAAGCTGCTTTATAGTGGACAACTGTGAAGACACGTTACAGAAACAACAGCTTAGTGTAGAAAAAGCTGTTAGAAAAAGTGGCTTCTGTAATACAACATTTCCCAGCAGGCAGCTGTATTGCAATTTTTAATATTAATCTTCAATGTAAAAGCCAAATAGGTTCAAAACCTACAGGTTTCAAGAACGCTCACTTTCATCATATTCCAGTCTTTCAGATTACTTTACACAAGATGAAGATTCTCCATTCCCAATATGAATCTCATGTTCTTGCCTGACAATGTTAACATACTCCATAATACAGTTAGTGCTATTATTGCACTAATGGATGGATGTTAATTCCTAGACCATATCTTTCTTTAATTGAATGTATGCCATGCTTCTCTTAGTCTTCTGAAGTCACATGTGTGTTTAAGCACGTCATCCTTGGCATCATCAGCCTATTTATCTTCTTAAGGTTTAATATTGGGAGAATGGGAATTCAATTCCTTATTTCTTCCATTTTTCTCTTCCCCGACTCATCAGGCACCAGGGATTTTGCACCAAAATTCAGGAAGAAGAACGAGGTTTTAGAAGCGATATTAAGTACATCTCTTCCCAAGACTGACCTTCTCTACACCTCTGCAATGCCCCCAGAAGTAAGGAGGCAAGCTCAGGTTCAAAGCACGTACAGTTTCTCAAAAAGCCATTAACTGTGTCATGCAGTAACTGCAAATGAAAAATACCATCTCTGAGTGACAAATGGCTTGCTTCAAAAACCACGTTTTTTTCCAGAAATCTAATAGCAGAATCCTCAGAAACAATGTTCCTGTGGTCATAGACATTTGCTTCCATGGTATTCAGATAACACCTGCAAGTTTTGTACCATATATATATAAAAAAAAAAAAAGCCAAACATCTCCTTCAAGTTCCACTCTCCCGTTCAAGCCCTGGAAACACACGGGTGCTGTATACAATCCCTACAGCCTCCAGATCCCTGTGATACATTACTTACAAACTTGGAGACCTTCATGCTGTAAACACATTTTCCTCCCATCTGCTGATACACTGCTACTTACCCAGTTTGCCCATACAGGGGAAAGGGAGTCCTCCAGTCCAAAAGCTACTGGAGTCCCAGTGGAGAAATACAAATAGGTTCAGCTGCATTCAGATCACAAGTCATCCCAACACATTAGGCAACCACCTCTAAAAAGCACATTCCTCATGTGAAATGGCTGTGGTGAAAGGTAATCTCTCACAAAAAAAAAGCTATGACAGTCATCTGGAACCAAGACAAAGCAACTGAAAAGAGAACTTATACGCCAACAATAAGGGATACCTCAGATAATTTAAATATTTCAGAGATGCACTGAAGATGCAGAGCAACTCTTCAAAATAAATAAAAGACTCACTTAAGGAGCTTCATGTTAATACTCATTTGTGGAATATAGTTCAAACCACAATGGAATTTTGTTTCATTTTTGAGATCCATTTCTGTTTCTAAGCAATACAAAAATCATACCCAGGGAAAAGTTACCATGAAAATAAAAAGATAGAGATTAAAGTAATTGAATTATGTAGAAATTTCAGTGCAGGAAGAGAAAGATTGAAAAAAAACAACAAACAAAAAACAGACAAACTCAGTTCCCAAGCAATTGATTCTGCTCTGAAGCTGTGCCTCAGTGTATGGAAAGCCCCACAGAATGGGGCACATGGTCACACCTGGGACAGACTAAGACACAAGCTTAAAAAAGAACTATTTTTTTTTTGTTGTTTTACAGCAGAGCCAAGCTGTTTGGAACAGAAAGGATGCAGAAGGCTTCATTGGCCTTATACATACATATATAATATATACACAATACATACATTGTACATGTTCATTTGTGTATGTTGCATATATACATGTTTATACATTCCTTCTATTTAAACACTTGAGAAAAGTTACTCTAAATGTTCAAAGAAATACACAAATAAAAACATCCTGTGCCTACCAAAAACATACCTCCTACCTACCACCCTTAGGCTGAAGCCCACACTAATCTTCAAGGCCAGTTCTTCCAACTGTTCTCACCTATTCTGCTTTCCTGTGTTTCCAGACTCTGGGATAACAAACACATGAGTGTGCTCACCCCTGGTACAAAGGAAGTTTGATTAGAAGGCAGAGTAAATATAAGCAAGGCAATAGCAATTAGGACCTGGGAAACGAAGTGCTCAGTGACAGCACAATCCTGCACTGCAGATGTGTTCAGTCACCCTATCAAACAGATCCCCTTCCTCCCTCCACCCCACCACCATCTTACTAATAGACAGTAGTTAATCATCAGATATAAAATTCATTCCTCTTGATAAGGAGATTTAGAGAGAACATTAAGTAATAAGAACATGTTTTGCAGACAGGCAAACAACTAGATAACTATACCACATCACACTGAAAATTGTTTAAGATCCTTCATATCTACTGTCTTTCAACCCTAAAAAAATACAGCTACAGCCCAAAATTCACACAGATTTTTGGTTAAATTATCTTTGGTTAAAGAACTTAAGGTTTCAATTACCATGAAATCTATAAAAGTCAAACACACTAATAAGTATTTTTAAGGGTAAACATAGTGCTGAAGACAGTTTAGAAATGTTAACATGTTGAATCACTTCAAATGTTTAAACATGGTGATATTGTCTGGGAATCATATCCACATCTCCAGCCTTACAAACCACATTCCTCAAACCTTACTCAGATCCATGGACAACAACTCTCATTGCAGCTCTCATTTTCCAAAGCTTCCCTGTATTTGCTTAAATGTAAAACAGAAACATGAAGACCCCTGGATCTAATTGCACTTGGGGAATAATTTATATTAAAGATATACAGAAAAACATATAGTGAAAGGCTAACCATTGATATCACAGAAACATAGAATGTTGGAATAGACCTTAAAGTTCATCCAGTTCCAACCCTCCTGCCATGGACAGAGACCCTTTTCACTCAATCAGGTTGCTCAGAGCCCAATCCAACCTGGCCTTCAGTAATTTCAGGAATGGGACATTCACAATTTCTCCATCAACCTGTTCCAGGGCCTCACCAATGTTACAGTGAAGAATTTCTTCCCAATAGGAATCTAAATTAACCCTCTTTCAACTTAATGCCATTACCCCTCATCTTATTATTACATGCCCCTGGCAAAAGCCCCTCTCCATCTTTCTTGTAGCCGCCTTTAGGTACTAGAAGGCTGCTCTAAGGTCTGCCCAAAGTCTTCTCTCCTCCAAGCTGAACAACCCCAACTCTCTCAACTTGTCTTCATAGGAAAGATTCTCAAGCCCTCAGACCATCTTTGTGGTCACCTCTGAGCTCATTCCAGCAGGGCCACATCCTTCCTACATTTGGGGTCCCAGAACTGGATGCAAAACTTCTGATGGGGTCTCATCAGAGCAGAGTAGGAAGTCAGAATCACCTCCCTGGCCCTGCTGGCCACACTTTGATGCAGCCCAGGACACAGTTGACTTTTTAGGCTGCAAAAGCACATTGACAGATCATATTGAGCTTCTCATCAACCAAGATCCCCAAATCCTTCTGCTCAGGGATGCTCTCAATATTGTCAAGCCCTTTTGGACCAAGAAAGTTGAGGGAGCAAAGGAAAGAGAGAATACAGGGAGAGTGAACTCTCAGAGATGAAGCAGCTTTCCTCATTATGTGCCTAATTGAGGCAATAAGGGTTCATTATGATCATCTGTTCTGGCCTCCTCTACTTATAGCCCATACAATTTCCCCATACTAAGTCCCGTTAAGAATAAACCTGCCTTTAGAAAAAAAAACATTCCTAGTTTAAAGGTTTTTAATGATGAAAATCTTTAAGAACCTATTAGTCTAATGAGTGCTTTCATTTTAAAAAACTGCACCCTCTGGCTAGTCTCAGGATGTCCAACTTCAAATTTCCAACACTGGCTGTTGTGAAACCTTTTCTTTCTTGAGTAAAGAGGACATTCCTCAGCCCAACATTTTCAGGCAATGATACAACCACTTCTTTTGGATCCACTCAAGACAGCAAGGGGCTTTAAAATGTTTAATGGGCTGCACCTTGAACACAAATCTCTCAGCTGAAGTGCATAGAGCAAAACAGTAACACTTGTGCACTTCACAGGTAATTGTCCCACCCGCTCTTCTATCTTCTCACATTTGCTTAAAGGGCTGCTTCCCTGGCTAACTGCTCATCAAACATTCTCCTTCCCATCCCCTCAGCTTTCCAAAAATCACTAACTATGGTGTGTAGAATCTCCAACTGTTCCTCATACTATGACTTCACACTTGTTATGCTGAAATGAGTGTTGGTTAGCTGTACTCAGTAACTAGCAAGTATCCAAAACTACTTTATGTAAAGGGTTCTCGTTTTCTATCATTTACTCCTTCCTTTGCACGTTCACATAATAAAATTGAAGTTATACGTTATTGTATTTAAGAATAAGTAGACTACATTTTTTAAAGCAAAAAGATCGAAGAAAGATCAGCACACGACAAGAGCTGATCTTCACCTGAGCGCCACAGAGCCGCTCACCTGCTCAGTGACGGAAAGGACAACTGAGCTCCCGTTCCTCATCTCTCCCACGGCACAACAGCCACGGACGGCACCACTGACGGGCAAGATCCACCACCTTCGATTTTCACAGTAACGCACGGCAGAAAGCATTAAAAAATAAAATCCAACCCAGTACGCCAGCACCCTCAGTCAGGTTATTAACGCCAAAAGCACCCGGTCTCGGCGGGGGCAGCCGGGCCAGCGCAGCCCCAGCTCCGGGCAGAGCGCCGGCGGAAGGCTTTCCACCGGCACAGGTCCTTCTCTCGAGGAAAGGAAAAGAAGGGGGAAAAAAAGATCAAAACCAGATCAAAACCCCAAATCAGTTGCTACTAAGAACGATGGACTCACCAGAAACCTCAGCAGGGGGAGAAAAACACGTACAAGCAGCAGCATCCCCGCCGCCGAGGGCTGGCGATGCCAACTCCGCAGCCCGATGGAGCTGGAGGTGAAGTCCCGCTCCCGGCGCCGCGGGCTCGGCTCCTGGCTCGGGCACGGAGCGCACACCGCACAGCGAGCCCGCACAGACTCACTCGCACTGCACTCGCCCGGGGCACGGGCGGGCTCGCAGTGACGCCCGCAGGTGCAGCCCTGCGACAGCCAACCTCGCCCCCTCCCCG
>WEIV01006676.1:4446-40680 GCA_013390005.1 Calyptomena viridis | reverse complement strand
AGCGCCTCTCGCCGGCGGGAATCGAGCCGGGATGCGGGGCTGGACCTGGGGCCGCCGCCGCCCCGACCTGAGGAGCAGCAGGCGGAGTGGGGCCGGGCGGGAGCGCCTCCGCAGCGGCCCCTCTCCTTCTTCCCCTCCGCTCCCCCTTCGCTCCGGGGGTACCGCCGCCCCCACGCCGGGACAGGTGGGGACCCAGCTGCCAGCACAGCGCTCCCTTTCCTCCCCACACACCTGGTAAGGGTGCCTATCCCGTTAGTTTTACCTCCTCGTTTTCAGTGGTGTTTTTGTGGCATGGAGTGGGCAGCTCAGGGAGGGATTTGGCGATTTCTCTGAATGAGTTTGGAAAGGGGAAAAAAAAGGATTTACTTTACAGGCTTAGTGGTTTTTTTAACCATTAATAAACAGTGTCTGTTCTGTGCACTGGGTGAGGGAAGCACCCAAGAGGTAAAACAGTATTTAAGAGTATAATAAAGGCACTTGTTATAGCTGTCCTCTTTACATGTATATACAACACTTCTGAAGCTTTATGACCATCACTTTCAATGGTACAAGTGAGCTGGATTTATCAAACAGCTACAAGTATTACAAAATATTCAAAATTTCAAAAGTAATGAAGCAAAACCAGTATCTTGATTCATACAGATGAACTGAGTGATTCATTCACCCTCATAAACATCCTCAGGCACCTGAAGAGATCACATAGCAGGCATCCAAGAAAGATAAGAAAATAATTAAGCAGTTATGTACATTTCCTAACCTGTTAAAATACTAGTTTGAAACTGGCGTGATAAACAGAGGTAGGCCACATGAAAACACTTCAGAGCTTTTCTTCTTCACACCTGTGAAATTTTATCACTTTCAAAAAATTCCGACGCATACGACCAAACTCTCCTGCTCAGCTTCCACATATGAAATCTTAGCACAAAATTTGCAGTTTATGCACAATAGCAATGTAACATTACTTGTAACCTTCAGATTTGTACTGTTGTATTTTTTAAAAACTGCCATGCTCATGTTATTCCAAATGATGCCTGTGCTGGGAATTTTATTCTTAGGAGGTACAATGTTTACTTGGCTAGTATACAAATACAACCCCTTTGAAGGATAATTTGAGTTTGCTTCGTGTTATACTCACAATATTGTTTTTTGACTTGTTCAGGAAAAGCTATTGAAGGGATCTGCTCTAAATTAAATACTCAGGTACATAATTTGCCTGCAGTTAACAGAATAATGCATTTCTCTCTATAAGAGCTTGAATCATTATCAAAAAAGCTACACAAGTTAATATATTCTGTAATGAATGGTTTCATTTTAAGTATTAAAACAACAGATCCAGATTTTGTAGGGGTTTCTTTACAATTAAATCTCATAAATGTTGTTTGAGGGGCTGGTGAAAGGAAGAGTTAACAGCCATTCACACAGCAGCTCCAAAGCTCAGGCAAAGCATGACCAACCAGATACCCAAGTACATGGAGAACTTCTGAGAAACATCACAGACCTTTTGTGTTTCTGTTGGGACAGAAAGCAGCTGCCCTTAGAGACTGGAGGCCTCATATTATTTTGGTAGCACTGACCATACCAGCCCATATTTATTAAGCATCCCTTGCGATCCATAACACACTATATGAACCAAGGAATTTGTAAATCAGGATTACAGAAATCTGTTGCCTATTTAGAACAAAGGTGAAGTGTTCCAGCTGTTATTTCTGTAGTGACTTCAATCTGCATCAGTAACACTTGCATTGCTTTAAAGGATTAGCCAACAATAGTCCCAAACTGCACCTTTATTGGGAATGAATTGCAGTGCTCATGGCCCTTTTCCAGAGTGCTATGACAACTCTCATCCTCTGGGACAGCAGTTTTGTAGTCAGTTTTCTTCGCTGAACTGCTAAATCCATGCACCAGAAATCAAGGAACTTAACCATTTACTCATGCCCTGGTTCACACAGGCATAACTTCTTCCAAACGAGAAGAACATGAACAAATTATGCAGAGTTCAGTTCAATAACATTAATGAACAAAACCTAGTTTGCTTTCATTTCAGGTAGCATTAGAATACAAGCTTTTATTTTTCCTTACCTTAAGCTAATCTACCAGTAAATATCAGAAAATAGGGTATTGATGCAATTTTCTAAACTAAAAGGTTTGTGAAAGAAAGCATGTGGCATGAAATAGAAAAGAGATTTTTAATAAACACCCATAGCTGTTAAGAGTGAGAGCTGCTGTGGGAAAACTACATTTCTCGTCTGAATAACACAGGTGCTAGGAGCAGAATTTGAGAACAAAATTTTAAAAGACCCCAAAACAACAAAAATCAAAACCTTTGTTGAGGAAGCTGAGATATACAAGACCTCATTGTCCAGTTGAGCTTTCCCTGGGCTATTTTCCAAAAGCATAATTGCAGTTATCATGGAGAGAGTGTAGCCTTTTGCCAGCTCTCAATTTTTGAGCTATCATTTCATGGTGGTATTAACAAAAAAAATCCAAAAACTTCAGCAATACCTTCTATCGGTTAAAAAGTTATGGAAGATACCCTAGTAGAAGTGTCCTATTTCTGTATCTTTTTTCAGTGGTTTGAGATCTTGTATGTTCTGCATTTTAAATAAAGAACGTTTTGGCATTTCTGTAAAAAGCCTCTCTGTTAAAATTTTAATGTGGCTTGTGATACTGATGTGCTTCTCTCCACTTCCAGCTAAAAGGGGAAAAAACCTCCAATTTACATTTTGAAAAAATGCCTGGTTTGATGCACTAATAAAATAAAGGGCAAAATAACATTTCAAGAAGAAATACAGTAACTACTGTAGAAGCAATAGCACCATGACCCTTTAAACCAATCATCAGCTCATTCAGACTTCCTTCTTGGAAGAAGCCAGATTTATTTAATCAAGGTTATTATGCCTGCTATTTTAATTTTATTTAAAGATACATTTAATTTTATTTGAGACTGTTCCTTCACAATTCCTGCTTGATGAGTGTGTGACATGTGGGGTTTGTTGGGATTTGACATAACCCCAACAGCTTTTTTTCAGCATACATCAAAAATGTACAAGAGATAAATGCAACCAAGCAGCCATGGGAACCAGACCCACCTGCTTTTCTTAAGACTTGAATTTTGTGTTTGTAACAATGGCAATGGGATGCAAGTCAGAGGTTCTTGTCCCTGAACTTACTTGCCCCACTGTTTTTACTTATATGAAATGAAAAGATTTTCTTATTACAAAGCCAAGAAGAATGACAGGAGTGATATTTTTTCTCTGAGAGAAAAATTACATTCTTCAAGCTTCATTCCTGTTATTCACTGTGATCTTAGAATTCTTTTCCTCTCCATAGTAAATAAACATTGTCAAAACCAGGATGCAGGAAATGTTATACAAGAAGAATGAAGCCTTCTTTTGTATGAAGGCAACATTTTAAAAATGTTTTTCTTAATGTTAGTTACTACATGAACAGAAAAATTACATGTCATAGACTTAGAAAAAAAAAGAGGGGGAAGGATGGCATTAGCTGTTCTGAGACAAGGCCATTTCTGTTTCAGCCACTGAAAAGATTTAGAAAAGCAGGTATTTACAAAAAGCTTTTCAGAGTAATTACAGCATCTCATGTTCTTTTTAAAGTAGAAGTTAAAAGCAGGCTCACAGATATATTAAGTGCAGCAACATATTTGTACTTCTCTTTCTCAGATCATAAAATGAGGAATCTATTTACTTTCTTCTACTTTTCTTTAGTACATTTAAAAGAAAAAGAATAAGAATATGCACTAATTGGGGCCTCTCTGTGCCATGTTAAGCCAATATTTGAGTTACTGCCTAGAATGAACTCATGCATGCTAAGGGAATGCTCTTACAGACACCATTACTGTGTGTACTATTTATTTAGACAATTATTTTGGTGTCAGCTATGCCATTCTTTGCACAAGCCAGAACTATGCAAAGTGAGTCAGGGCTGTAGAATAAAATGCTGCATAAAGAAATGTTCAGTTATCACCCAGGTGCCTGGTGTTCCACAATGAAAAATATTTCTCAAGGCAACACCGAAGGAAACATTGAAAGAACTTGAACATTTATGATGCACCTGCAAACTATAAGCTGGGACCCAAACATATAATGTCATTCTAAATGTACCAAGGCACTTTTAAGAATTAAATACCTTTGTGTTTCAAAATAGCTTGCTACAGTTCTATTGATTAGCAAATCAATTGGTAAAATAGCTGTATTTTTCAAAAATGTATAATAATTTTAAATGTATAATAATAAATAATTTTAATGGCCTCTACAAAATTCAGAAATGTTCAATGAAAGCAGTTGATTTCCTATATATAAGATTCATGAGGTTCATCAGGAGTATAGTTCAAGTCACCTAAATGTTAATTATCTTCTAACTAATAGTCAATTGACAAGATTCAGGATTTTTAGAAGATGCAGAGGAAAAAACTCAAAACACCCCTAAAATTATTCACAATAGAGAATGAACAGAAACAGTCCACTCCTAGGTCCTTAATTATTTTTTCTTCCTCTCAACCTCAACATTTTTGCCGGACTTGTGAAGAGTTATGCCATTTCTTCTAACAAAACCTCCCTAAAACTCTACAAGATGACTACAATTACTTTGGCTGAAAATGCATACACAGACCCTTAGAGACTGTTATTACTACGTAGCTTGCAAACATTTCTAGGATTTCAAGAAAAACTCTTCCTTTTCCTTTGTTTGCTGCTACTGAACTGCTCTAAGGTCAAGGTATTTCACCAGTCTTTGCATTATCCTGACTCACTGTAACACTCTGATCTATGCCAAACAGAAAATGAGTCTGTAAAAGTACAGGCTTCATGCACTGGATTAACATAATGTACCAACTTGTTGAACCTCAAATTGTGTTTCATCTATACAACTATTCTGCTGCAAGCAAAGACACTTGTTAATACCAGCACCAAACATTTAAAGCAGGCTTTATACACCAATGCTTTCCATTCTGGTCAGAAACTGAAAGGACACTTTAGTACAAAAAAATTGGTTCAACTTGTCCTTGGCAAAATACTGCTTAGGAAGTGAGAAGCTGCATTCTGCATTTGAAAGAGGGTTTGGAAAAATAACTAAGGTGGCAAACTTAAATCTTCACAGCAAAAAAAAAAAACACTTCAATTTATTTTATAAAAGAATTCTTCACCCTTTAGAAAACTCAGTGTCATGGCAAAAGTCATTTGTTATCCCAGACGTGGTACCACCATCCCCAGTGGCTGATCTGTCTGGAGCCATCTGGCACTGGCTCTGTAGGACATGGGGGAAGCTTCTGGCAACTTGTCACAGAAGCCACCCCTGTAGCCCACACACACCCCACACACACTTACCAAAACCGTGCACTCAAACCCAGAACAACACTGTAGGAAGATAATACTTTCTGTAAGAACTTCTCTGTGCAGACATACACTTTTGTCTTTGTAGAAAGCGTGTTTTGCAAATTAAACTCTGCTCCTTAGAGGTCTTAGGGCAAGAATGCAAAGAGTAAATTTATTGCCATTACCTTGCTAATCGGGGGATCCCTGAAGCAACACTGAAGCAGAGGCACAAAAGAGGAGACTCAGGCACCATTAAATTCTGTCCATGCTAGAGGATCACTGGCCTGCTGTTCACACAGGCTTATCAAGAGTTATTCCCAGCAGCCAGGTCACTTGAGAGATTTACAATCTTTCTCACCAGCCCTCCACTTTTTAACTCATTCCTCCCAACAGGAACAATCACATCTCTGCTACCTGACGCTCCCTTAGCTCATTAAGACAACTGATCCTCCCAGTATTTCAAGTTCAGACAAGCCCATTAGTCAAGAAAATTAGTTTCATTTCATGCTTTTCTGTGGTATGTTGGACAGAAATCTAGACAAGGGTTTTATTGTTTCAGACAGAATGACAAAAAGGGATGCTCAATGTCACTTCCCTTTCAGCTGGAATAAGCGTTCATTGCTTTAAAGCAGAACTGTGACTGGCAAGAATCATTAAGTTTTCTTGCCACCTAAGAGTAGTTCAGAGTATAGTTATAGACAAAAAAATTACTACATAGAAAGATTATTTTTAAAAGTTATTGTGATACCTGGAGGAAGTGAACTCATGTTTGATTAAAAGACTGTATTTGTAATAATTTGCAGCCACTGAAAGGTGAAACCCTCCATCTACCACCTTTTTATCCATTCTTCAATGATGTTCTCTCTTGCTGTCTATCTGATATCTCAGCAAGCCAGTGCAAAAAACTAGCAGAAAGTTACTCAGGGTTTTTTGCTGATGATTTAGTGGAAATTCTTAGAATGAATGGAGGACTGGAGCCTCTGCCAGGGAAGGGAGGGTTGTGCTGCTGAGGGGAGAGGAGCTGGACTCCTCCATGTGTTGACATTGAGCCTTCTCATCAGCTCAGCTGTTTTGTGGTGGTTGCTCCACCTTAAAAATAATGTGTTTGGGGTTTTTCCTAACCACAAGAAAAAATACAAAATCACCAAAATGTAAGTGCCTTCATGTAACATTCTTGCCAGTTTTTAATTCAGCATCTAATGGTATGGTATTTTATATCAGTTATATCAAGAACAGTCTCAGGAATGCGTCCCAGTTCTATAATGGTCATTTTCACCTCAATAAAGCAAATAATAGCTTAAAAAACAAGTGCTCTGGTCATGGTAAAGAATGATGTGTTTTATTTAACTTTCATGTTATTCAAGTCTTGCATTCCAGAAAGGGACTGTAGTGTGCCTGCTTTTAACAGCTGATACCACAGCATTTCTAAATTATAAAAGACTAAGATGGTTTTATGCACAGCACACAGTAAAAAAATTCATGGGCTAGATGTTTTGAAACAAGTACTTTTTAAAACAGTTCGTATTTTCACTTAAATGTTTATAGATCATAAAATCTGTCATCCTCAAACACGCATGTTGTAGGAGTATTTGGATACAAACTCTCATATTATTAATCTTACAACATCATTATGATGACTGTTTGAATAACATTTAAAACAACACCATATTCTGTACATTTTAACATCTTATTTAATATTATTTAACAGAAGCAAATGAAGAGTTACAAACGTGAGAACAGGCAGTCTTGGTACACTTTGATGTTTGCACTGAGGTCATTATCTTTACCACACATGACTATTGTCAGAAATCTTGACAAATAAAACAGTTGTCTCAGAAATGATTCAAATTTCTGAGCCTTCATAGTCATATGAATACCCACAATAAGTCTAAATTTATTTCTGGTTCTCTGATTTCAAAGGTTACCCATGTACCTAAGTAAACCAAATAGTAATTGAGAATTCAATATAGGATCACACATTGTTCCTTAGCCATATGTGATGAATTTCGATTTCAGGAGGCAGTAATTCAATACATTTTTAACAAGTAGATCGGGAGCCATTCTAAACTGAAATCAGCCAATTTCTGGTTAAAAAAAAAAAAAAAAGTGTATAAACTCATGGAATTGATTTGCTTTAAGGTATTTATTTTTAAATTTTGATCACTAGCAATTCCCATTAAATTGCCTTGCACATTGTTTTGCTAATGGCTTTGGAAAAGTAAAATATATTGTACAATGTCTGTTTGGTCTACTTGGGAAGTAAGGTCTTTTATATATATTATATATTACATATTATATATTAAATTTCTAAATCCCAAGTTACAGCTAGAATTGGTCTAAAAGATGTTAATACAGAATAATGATGTATCATATATGTAAAAATCTAGTAATACATTCTAAATGCAGTGTCCCTTGCCTTTGACTGATTAGATGTGTTCTCTTTTATTTATCTTACTGGACCAAAGGCATCACTTACAGAAGAAAAAGAAGCCATAGTATGGAAAATGTCTGGTCATATCACATGTGCTAGGTCTTTCCTTCAGCATTCTGCTCATGAGCTGCTCCTGCTGTTCCTGTTCTCTATTTATCACATAATGAGGGAAGCGACTGAAGTGGAGCAAATGGTACACAGCTCTTGCATCTTCCTCTTGTGTTCTAGGAAAGCTGATATCAAAGGCCTTCAAACAAAACCTGCCATTATTCCTGCATTTTTGTGTCCCTAATTGCTAAGTATTACTGAATAAAGCGTTGCTGACAGTTATTCTGTAACACTTAGAGAGCACAGCCAGCGGCTTGGGAAAACGTGCTGCTTTCAGATGTAGTGCACAGAGGGAGCTGGAATCTGTTGGCAGTAGGTGTGCCAGGCTGACCCTGGCTGACTGCCACACCACCACCCGGCTGCTCCATCACTCCCCCTCCTCAAGGCAGGTGGAGAGAATGGGATGGAAAAGTTCATGAGTCGAGATAAAGGCAGGGTGATCACTCACCAAACACTGTCATGGACAAAACAGACTTGACTGAGGGAAAATCAGTCTACTGTTGATTAGAAATAGAGTGATATGATGAGAAATAAGGACAAAGCTAATATGGCTTTCCTTCCAATCCTCTCCTTTTCCCAGGCTCAGATTCACTCCTTTGAACTTTTCTACCTCATCCCCACTGAGTGTTGCAGGTGGATGAGGAACAGGGGCTGTGGTCAGTCCATTCCAGCTCCTCTCTGCTGTTCCTTCCTTATCACTCTGTTCCCCAGCTCCAACATGGGGTCCCTCTCATGGGATTCAGTATTTCCCAAACTGCTCCAGCATGGGTGGGTCCTTTTCCAGAAGGTACAGTCCTTTGTGAACAGATCACTCCAGCATGGGCTCCTCTCCATGGGCCACAGCTCTCACCAGGGGTCTGCTCCTGTCTGAGCTCTCCATGGGCTACAGCTTCCTTCAGGGTATGTCCACCTGCTCTGGCAGGGAGTCATCCACAGGCTGCAGGTGGATATCAGCTCTGGCATAGTCCTGCACAGATTAAACGGGAACAATCTGTGTCACATATCTTCTCCATGGGCTGCAGGGGAATCTCTGCTTCAGGAGCCACACCACCTCCCCCTCCTTCACTGACTTTCGTGTCTTCAGGGCTGTTGCTCTTGCATTTTTTTTTCCCCACTCCTTTCTCTCACTGTGGCTGCACCGAGTTTTTTACCTTTTCTTAAAAACATTCTCACAGGGGCATCAGCTTAGCTGATGGGCCCAGACTTGGGCAGTGGCAGATCCATTTTCAAGCAAGCTGGAATCAACTGTGTGACATGGAGGCAGCTCACAGAGCCCACACCTGCAGTTCCCAGACAATGCCAGACAGTGTAAAGTGTACAGAAGGTTTGTGCCATTACTTGGCGTGGTGGAAGCCTGCTCCAGACGAGAAGTCCTCTCCCCAGCACAACTTGGCACCTCCATGCCAGCACAGAAGGAAACAAAATGGGAAGGCAGCTCCCCATGTTAAGCCATAAGTATGTTGTTCTCTCTCTAGGTAAAAGTTTGCCTATTTCAAAAAGCAGCAAAAAGAAAACTGGCTGAAAGACCACCTATTGATATTATCAGCAGCCCAAAATCCCTTATGTCTTCCTCTGAGTCTAACATTTATATTTAAAAAATAGAGAGATTAATTAGATATGTCACTAATTTTTCTTATGTTCGCTGCCAAGGAAAATATTGAACAGTTTGATTCAGGAGAGCTCTTCTTCATATGTGTAAAGGTTTGAGCCTGGCTAAATGCCAAGGACTCACACACACATCCACACTCTCCCACTCCCTTCCCTGCTAACAGACAGAGGAGAGGAAAGACTGAAAAGGTTTTACAAGTTTGTGATAAGGACCATTAAAAAAACCTCCTCATTAGTTATTTTACAGGCAAAACATGTGCCAACTTAAAATACCAAGGATTTTATTACTATTTTCAAAATCAGAGCTTAAGAGTGATTTTATTACTATTTTCAAAATCAGAGCTTAAGAGTGAGAAGCCCGATAGATCTTACAGCCACCTTTTCTCCCCCACCCCTCCCTGTTTCAGGGATCTCTCTTCTTCCCCCAGCGGCCTGTGGAAAACAGGAGTGGGGGGTGTTTAAAGTCAGTTGTTGTTTCTGCCACTGTTCAGGGAGGGAGAGTCCTACCCCTGCTTCCTGTGGGGTCTCCTCCACAAAAGACAGTCTATCACAAAACTGCTTTTGTCGTTCCATCCCACGGGCNAAAAAACCTGGCCACTAAAAACTACCACAATATGCTCTCCCACAATTTTTCTTTTTCTCCTCACCTTTAATTTTAGAGAAGCTAGAAGTTTTTATAAACATGAAAATTCTGAAAACATCCCTAAGAGCAGGTAACAGCTTCTCCTGAAGTAGTTCACTCCACTAATTACTGCCATGCACAGCACCAATCAGTTCTTTAGACAATCTCATCCTACATTTTGTTATTGCCTAGTCCTACCTTCATTAAACACTTTTTCTTCTTCATTGCCATGTTGTTATGCTTGTTGGTGGCACTTGGCTCTAACTCCAACATGTTTGTGTGGTATTGACCAGTTCAAGTTTTTTTCATAATGGCTTTTTTGGTCCTGTCATGAAAGCCACAACAAATATATTGTCTTTGGTGAGGAGGTGACCGGTTCCCACAAATGGCATTTCATTTGAATTTCTCCCAAAACTATAAGGTCTGAATGTCAGGATTTCCCATGAAATAGAAATTCAAAATATCAATCAGCTTTTAGTCCAAGTGTTTGTACATATTGTACATCCCAATATGTCTATACAGTTACTTGGGCTCAAGGACAGGACACTGTTCTCTCTGCTTCATGCTAAAGCAATTTTCAAAGCTTAGGAAGTGAAAGAGGCAGCACTCTGCTCCCCTTCCAGCTCAGTGGTTTCTGTTTGAGCAGTCGTGTAGTGTAATGCTTCTGATTTGTGGTGTTAAAACTAAGAATTTCTTTAAACAGTTGTTGAGTGGCCATTCAGCTCTTCAAAGAAGTTTTAGCAAATCACTGGAGCTAACATTAAAACAGCTCTCAGGGGAAAAAAAAAGTCAGAAAAGCAAATAATTAAAACTTCTGCTCGGGTCAAACATCCCTGATCTGGACAGCACAGAAGCTGCCACATTGATCAGCCCAGAAGTCCCTGTGATCCAGTGTTCTGATCCCTGTGGTACCGAGCAGTGAGTGTGTAGGAAGAGAGCAAGGACAAGAGCAGCACACACCAATCCTTCCTCCAGCATCCAGCCACACATAGCTTAGGAACCAAGTTAGAAAAAATTAATATGGGAATTCTACCAATTTTGTATTCCCCAGTTTAGAGTAGATGTGAGGTTTAAAATGTTTGCAACAATTTAAAGGAAAAACCTAGGCAAGAGACACACTGTTTTAGCTGCATTAATATTCACATTTTTTGCTGGCTCTGCTCAAGCAGTGTGGGATGTGCACAGCCTGCACTGGCTGCCACCTCTCCAGTACACCAAATCCTCTTCAAATATTTGCTTTTTAATCAACAAGTGATTTGAACGATGCTGTTTGTTCTCTTTCTTGTTAAGAGCTCCTCTTCTGCATTTGAAAGATGAAAGACTACAGCTCTTTCACGTTTAAGGTTGTATTTCTGAGCCACCTCTTCCAGTACTTTTCATATTTCCTATTACAGTTCTCAGAACTAATTATACTGCCAAGCCCTTGCATTTCCCAATTACAATTTGCAGTAGTGTAACAAAGAATAAAGCAATGTTAGCAGGTAACTCCCCCTGAAAAGAAGTGTACTGGCTCCTTGTTACAATTTAGTACTGCTCTTGTGAAGTCAGTAATAGCATTAGTCACTCTAAGGGAAAAAAAAAAGGAAAAATAATGGTGATTTTCGTTATTGAAATTAAATAAAAAAGTGAATCTCTTAGAAAAGGAAAATAATCACTCAATAGTTGTGAAAGTTGAATAAATCTACGTCTAAAACTATCTCAAAAGATTATTTAATACCTCCTCTTCTCTAAAGGCTGGTTAGATGCCTGGGAGATATTATCTATTATGTTATTGATCCAGAAAAGGTGATTCCAAAAGCAGGTCTGCCTCAGTGCTTTATTATTCTTATACTTGATTTTTTTTCTAATACTTAACATAAATCTCTGTGAGATCAAATAAGAGCATTATTTCTTCTACCTTTCATCATACTTTGGTTCGTTAATCACCTTTTCCACTAAATCACTATGCAGTCAGAGACACCTACACAGAAGACTGGGCAAGGGTTATAAAATAAATGCAGTTCCTCCACAAACAACATTTTCTATCCTTCCTTTAGGTCTTGCTGCCTTCAGGAGGAATTACTTTTCTTTGTCCCACCATCACACTGGGCTGAGAGTTACATTCCGTGCCTGATCAACATCAAGCAGATCAACATAACTGCCTTCTGTGCCCCTCATTGTATCCTTCAATTTATTTAGTTATTTATAACACCCTACTTGGGTTCCTATTTGTTGTAATTACATATTTTTCTCTGCAGCATTACTGCCTAGACAATTAGGCCCTATTTTGTATTTGTGCATTTGGTGTCCTAGTTTTACAGATAGTTATTTATATTTTTTTTTAAATTTCTTGTTATTGTTTTCTCCAACCTATTCAATATTTTAAAGTTTGATCCTGTCATTCAGTGTGCTTGCAACTTCTTTCAACATGCTGTCATTAATAGTCCTTTTATAAGGACTATTTTTATTCCATTATTCAAGTTATTGTGACTAATACTAATTAGCTCTTGAGGCAAAAACCTACCCATCTTCTTTCATTTATTCCTCCTACTTTGATAAGCCTTTATTAGGAATGACTCAGTTAGTTTCTCCCATGATTATACTTTCTTATGCGAGAGAGCATACAAAAGGCAAATTTACTACAAAATAACACACCCACTCTTTATTTCCTCGTCATCCATTAAACCAGCTGTCCTACTGAAGAATAAAATCAGATTATTTGACATATACTCCTGACACATCTGTTTTGGATGCTCATGAGTGACGCTGAGTGTTAATCTGTAAACAGTTTCTGCATTAATGTAGTTTTGTCATTTTGTTATTTTGATAATGGCTCTCTGGATGATGGGCTGAGCCTGATGGACTCAGCATTTCCTTGGACCTCCTGCTATCCTACTATCCTACAAAGCACACACACCATCATTGGTCATTCAGAAACCCTCTTTATTTTCCATGTAATTCAGTGACATAATTATTGCTAATGTTAAAAAGAATTTATTTATTTGAATACATTTAAACAGAACTGGAAAATAGTCTGGGAACTATTTTCCCTTCATAGTATACTGTATTCAAAGACACCAAGATCTCTGGAAGTACAGAGAATAAAAAACGCACAGGATGCAAGAGGAAGTTATTTAGTTTTATTTACAGGCTGTCAATGCATATACAACACACACTTCTGCTGCTCGTATTTCTTTAAAAACAAGCATGCAATTTCATCCCTAGTTTAGCCCATGAAAATACAGCAGAGATTACAGGAAAAAAACCCTCCTTTATACTAGAGATTTTCTTTCATGTGTTTTCCTGTGACTACGTCCATCTGCACTTGCTCATACGTATCTGCTTTTAAAGAGATTCCATTGCAAATACTAAAGAGGAAAACTAGTCTGGGCACAAGTCAACATGAAAATGCTTAGCTTTGCTCCCCCCCTGTATGTTCACGTTTTTCACACACAGTATTTCCAATGAGTGTACAATGAAGATGCAACAAGAAACCGTTTTGTAAGGTAAGCATGTATGTGTCTAAACATGCCACCAATACTGAAACTAGAAGTGGGGATCAGCCTTGGTCTTCTCCGTGATGTTCAGTCTGGTTTAGAAATACCAGGTATCATAGGAGGGAAATCTGCACAAGACTTTACTTCCAAATAAAAAGAATAGTAACAGACTAGAAAAACCCCAGAACAAGAACAAACTCTTCCCCCCCACACGTTTGAAAATTCTGCATTGTTTTGCATGAGGTGTCTTTCCTGTTTCCCAGGCAACTTCGGAGAGAGAGAGAAAAGATCTCATATATCGAGATATATACAGAGAATCATAAAATCACAGAATCATAGAATGGTTTGGGTTGGAAGCAACCTTTAAGATCACGTAGTTTCAACCCGACTGACGCAGACAGAGACACCTTGCACTAAACAGGTGGCTCAGAGCCTGGTCCAGCCCGGCCTTGAACACTTCCAGGGATGGGGCATCCACAGCTTCTCTGGGCAACCTGTGCAGGGCCTCAACACACCCACAGTAAAGAATTTTTTCATAACATCTGATCTACACCTACGTTCTTTCAGTTTGAGGCCATTCCCCCTTGTCCCGTCACTACACGCCCTTGTAAACAGTCCTGCCCCATCTTCCCTGTAAATTCCCTTCAGGTACTGGAAGGCTGCAATTAGATCACTCCTAAGCCTTCTCTTTTGCAGGCTGAACAATCCCAATTCTCTCAGCCTTTCCTCAAAGGAGAGGTGCTCCACTCCTCTGATCATCTTTGCCGCCCTCCCCTGGACACGCTCCAACAGGTCAATGTCCTCCCTGAGTTGGGAACCCGCTCCAGGAAATCGCCGCCCGGGGAGGATCCAGCCCGGCCACGGCCTCCTCAGGAGCCCCGCCCCATGCCCCCCGATCCCGCCTCANGGGACGGCCCGTCCCGGGGCTGCGGCTGCCACCGTCCTGCCCAGTGCCGGGGGATGGATGTTCCCTGCGGGAAGCGGCCGCGGTGCCGAGCGCTGCCGCCGGTGCTGTCAGACCGCGGCCATTTTTCCCTGGGAAAACCCCTCAGTTTCCCTGGGAAAAAAAACCCGTTTCCCTGAGGAAAAACCCAACAAGTGCCGGGCCCGGTGAGCGCCGCTGGCTGATCCTGCCGGTCCGAGCGGAGGAGCCGATCCCTCCCCAGGGCGCCGCTTCGGGTCTCTGGCCACCAGTTTTCCTTAAAAAAAAACCCCAGCGAAACAAAACGAACTAAAACATTCATGCCCTTGAGGTTTCTGCCGCTGCCCGAGCGTTTGGAACCCGTGGCTGTGAAGAGGCACGTGCCGCGTTTCCTTGGGAAGCCAAGCTAAGCGCCCATGAGTAGGAATGAGTTGAAAATGGGAGGCACTAAAACTTGCAAGCTTTTTTTTTTGCATTTGAGAAAGGCGTGTGCGTAAGCTGGTGGCTGTGTGAGCCGGTCTTTTTGATGCTGGGGTTGCAGAACCCTTTGGAGGCACGATGTAACCTTGTGGGTTACTAAGCCAGTCCCCAAGTCCAGTAAAAACCTGGATTACGACCCAGAGGGAAAAGATTTGCCATTTGATCTTTCTTGGAGAATGTACCCAATGTGACAAGCGTTTACAGTGGTGGAATTTAATCTTTACAGCAAATGTAGAGTGAGCCTGTTTCCACGCTCACTGAGGCCCAATATTTTTGGCTTCACTCACACACTTTATTTAGTAAAGCAATACTAAATACCATATGTATGGAGCTGGGGGGGAAAAAAAGTAAGATTTTAGAACAATAGTAACAGACCACACAATGCAAGTAACCAGACACGAGGCCTAATCATTATGTGTTCCTTAGAGTAAAACTGTATAATTTGTTTACTTTTCTGTCAGAAATAATAATTGACTTTTATTACAGATGATCTTCAATGCTGATGAAGCCCACAACATAGTTAAGGAGGTAGGTTTTAACTAACAACTGTATTTCAAAGAAATTCTTTACCTTAACTTACCTTGCAGTATAGTGAAAGCAGTTATTTTTGAGCATCCCAGATAAATCTCATAGGAAAGTATTATATTATCAAATAAAGACAGTATAATTTGGAGCTGCTTTAAGCTTTATCTAATTGTTGTATTTTAGTATCCGATGAGGAGAAGATAGATGAGAGGAGAGCCAGATTTGCATTACACTGTAAAGAGGAGGGGTGGCAGTCAAAAATTGCAAGGGAAATTCACTCCAATTTTTTCTTCTCTTTACCCACCCAGAGAGGAGCTAATCACTACAGAGCTCACAGAGAGAGCTTGTGGAGTATCCATCCTTAGAGATTTTTAACATGGAACAATGTAATCAGAATTGGAATTTAGCCTTGGCTTATACAGGAGGTTGCACTGCATGAGTTTTTGTTGTAGCAATGCTTTTGAAAACCATTTTTTACACAAAAAGAGCAGGCTGACATGAGTAGCCTGTTGGTCCAAATTAAATACCTAGTAACTAGAAAGTGATTAATGAAGAGCCTGTGGCTTACAGATGATGTCAGGTTTTGCAGCATTTTGAGAAAGGAATTCCTGGAGTGGCTCTGCAGGTCCTTTTCCACCTGCCCTGTAAGGAAGGGAGCTTTGGAAGCTGCTCCAGCACACAACAGCAAGCTCTTGGATGCCAGATAAATGACAATTCAACCCTTTATGTAACTGTCCCTGCCAAATACGGTCTGACAGAGTCTCCAGACGCTGGGAGTAAAGCCAAGTGTTTCTGCCTCTGATTGGAAGCTTAACCAGAGCCAAGGAGTTCTAGCACTGGGTACATTTCTGGAAGGACCAAAATCCCTGAGGGGTCTTGTCAGTCTTCTGTCTTCTGTTGTGTTTTGTGAATGTTTTGTGAATGGCTCCTTTGGCCAGCTTTGTACACTGTGATCAGAACCAACTGGGCTTTTCAAAATCTGGGGCACAAGGCTCTTACACACCCTGTCAGTGGGTGGTTGGTGCATGGGATTAGATTTACTGAATCAGAAGAGAACATAGTTTTTACTTACCTTTTGCAGGTGTATGTTTCTTAGCCACACTTTTCAATTTTAAGAAGTACCAATCAGCACGTAATTCTAAATGCCTTAGGAGCAGGGAATGGAATTTAAGATTTACAATTAGTGGGAAGGCTTTCTGTTCAGTCATTTTAAGTTAAGCAAGGGTTGGCCAGTCTGTAGCTGTGGGAGAACATGCAATTTTCAAGCAGTTCAGATATTTCTTGTGCTGCAAAATACAATCACTGAGTATCTCCCATATCTTCCTCATCTTTTAACAAGGGGTGTGCATTTCAATAGTGTCACTGTAGCTCTGAAGATTTTGCAGTCTTCCTCATGGGCTCAGAAAGGTTGGCCAGAACAAGCTGACACGATTGGTTGGAGTAGCACCATTTCCATTACAGTAGCTTCTGGAAGCCAAGCTGGAATAGGCAGTCATTAGGAACAGTGGGACGTGTTGGCATCTTCATTGGTAAATAGATCCATTCACTCAGCTTGGTACTTAAAGCGTGTGGCTGAGGTCTTTTCTGCAAGAAATGTTCAGCCAGATGCTCTTTTATATTCATGCAGTATTGTGGTAAATAAGTACTAAAAATAAATTTCTGAAAAGGGTCATTTTACTTCCCATTAGCAGCTGATACCTGATGATCTCAAGTAATTTAAAGTAATCTAATATCCAGAAAAAATGACTCAAATTATGCAAAGCATTTTAAAACTCTACATTTTGAAGTATGTTTACTGTAGCTGTTATTTTTTCTCTATTTTAGTGCATAGAAAGTGTTTTAGGAAAGGCAGATTATAATCACAACAAAGTCAACCAGTGGACTGCTGCTATAGTGGAACAGTCACTGACACATCTGGTAAAACTTGGAAAAACATACAAGTACATTGGTAAGTACAAGCAGTTGTGCTTGGACCAGTGCAGTCATAATCAGTGATTGCTGAAAATCATGTGGGTGCAGTGTCATATTCAACAGAAGGTTTAAAATTGTGAACAAAGCAGAGCAGATACCTGAACTCTGCTGTTACATGGATCTTTAGTAATACCTGTGGTAAAGCTGTGGCAGTTTGCCCTGGACTGAACACACTGGCAACACTTGATACAGGTTACATGTTACACGGTTTTTCCTGATTATTAAGCAAGCCCAGAATGACTATATCAACTTTTTGGTATCCATTCAGGAAATAATTGCTATTTTAAATAAATTTTTTTGTCGGATTAAGCTTCTTATAATTACAGACATTTGAAAGACTTTAGTCCTGTACACAAAGTTGTGTCCTATTACATTTGTATATATATATACATGTATCTGTGGAAGAGAAATGGAAATAAGTAGAAGTTTGACCCATTTTGGTCCCTTTGTGGAGTGTTGATGTCATAGCAAGTGTTTGCACTGTCTTCTGTTTTGAAAGTCTGGGATTCACACTGTGAGTGGTTTTATGACCATTGCAGATCAGTGTAGAAATGCTGCATGTTACTGGAGTGTGGTTTCAGAGAGCAGTCAATGAGTATTTTTTGGAAACAACTCCCATGGAGTGTGACTTCTGCTGTATCTGTGAGGACAGCACCTGCAAACCTGTTCTGAAGTGCACATGACACAAGTAATACCTAAGTAGTTTAAAAGATAAAAACCATAATCCTCTTAGCAAGCATTTTGTTAGAGCCATTGTGTTTATGCAAGCAAAAATAATCATGAAATGAATAACAAGTTCTTGAGGAAAATACTGGGGGTGAGGGGATTGTCAAAACCAGTTTTGACTCAGCTGAATGCCACGTGCCAGCCACTTGAAAATGTAATACAGGCTTGAGTTCAGAAGTACTGAATGATTCATCTCTTCTGCTTTAATAATTAATTCCTTGATTTTATGACTGTACTTTGCAGTTACCTGTGCAGTGATGCAGAGAGTGGAGCTGGTCTTCACACAGCAAGCTCGTGTTTCTGGGATACCACAACTGATGGTAAGTTTCCCCATCCAAACAGAAAGTTGGTAGTGTTACTTCCTCTGCATGTTAAATAGATGGTTTTAATAGATGGTTTTCAGGAGGGGCTGTAGAAGGAAGGAGTGGCTTTCAGGATTAAGTGCTTATTTACAATGCCAGCAGAAATGTTATCAGTCAGTGCCTGCATTAAGAGCCATTGCTTTGTAAATTGTGAAGAGCAGGAATAGAAATGCCTTTCATTCTGAAACAAGAGTCAAAACATTTAATCCTTGTTAGTAATCATAGATTGCTTGAAGAGGCAGTAGAACTTTGCTCATGGTAAATACCAGTGGTTAGTCCTGACCATGTATGCCTGCCTGCTGTGAGAACAGAGCTTGCTAAAAAATAGAAATAGTTTGACTAACAGCAAGTGTTTCAGCTTCCTGTCTGTCAGCCAGGCTTTGGATGCATTGTATTGTTTCAAAGTTCTAAATACATATTTTCCCAAGTTCAGAATATAATGGGGAAACAAGATTATTTTAATGTTTTGCCTGTCACAGATTCAGAAAGGTCTTTTTTAGAAGAGTGCCAAGGTTTAACCTGAAAGCAGAGAGGGCATCAAAAAGTCAATCAAGGTTAAAAAAAATCATAAAATGAAGTTAATGAAACAAGTATAGTTCAATCTTCATGTTTCTTTGGCCTGTTAGGCATTGATACAATAAAAGAGGAAAAATTACAGAAAGTAAATACACTAGAATGTATTGAATGTGTTTGATCCAGTCTTTTTTTTTTTCTGATTTCTCATTTGATTATCTTGCCAACTTCAGTTTGAGATTTTTAAGGATTTTTGCAAGTCCAGCTTTTAAAGAGAGATACTGTACTTTCATTTTAACTGTCTTAAGCATACAAGGCTCATGTTAGGTGGGAAACAATGTACAAATTAATGAAAATGTTTTGAGGAGTGTAGTCTATTTATAGCCAAGATGACATAATACTATTTACCTTAAATCACAGCTGAAATATTCATACTAGTTTGACATAATTTACACTGCAATAAAGTGAGTGTAGTAAAGACACTGGAATTCTGTTTTCATTTCTGGTAATAATCTCTTCTAGGAACTTGCACAGTGAGATGGGAAAACCGAACTATGAACTGCATTGTCAATGTGTTTGCTGTTGCAATTATCCTGTAGCTGACTGGAAGATAAAGATAAGCAACACCGAAGCCTTTAAAAAAAATAATCATCCAAACATGGCTAAATATTTCAAATTAGTATTTGTTTCTGTATGAGAAGTATACAAAAGTTCTCTACAGGGAGCATACAGTCTAAGCCAGTTCTCATAGATTAGTTATATCAAAAAAAATTAATATATATGTATATGTATTTATGTAAAGAGAAAGTTTTAGTAATTTAAATATTCAGAAGTATGTTAATGAGAAGATGCCACAAAGATCAGTACCATTTATGTCAAAGCTAATATCAAAGATAGTTTATTCAAGAAGAACAAAACACATCAAATCCAAGGAAATGTCAAAGGGCAAGCAAGACCTCTCAGGATTATGGTGCATTTGGGAATGAATTACAAACACAATTCAGAGTGGATATATTTATAAACAATACTGGTTTTTCATGTTTGATTAAACAAAGCTAACTTTTACTTTGGATGCTGGTGCTTGTGAAATTGCCTGAGCATCATGTTTTGATCAAGCATGAATGTTTACATTGACATTTAATCCAGTTAAACTTTTCCCCCACCAGAGGCAGAGGAGGACTTTGCTGGGACAGAGGTGAATTACACCTAGTCCTAGCAGAATTCTAATTTGTCTTCAAATGAAGAACATAATGTTTGTTAACAATTCAGGGAAACGTGCTGGGGATCTGACACCAGCCCTTAATTAATTGTTTATAAATCTGAAAACATTCTGAAAGTACTTAAATTTTATTTTGTCCCATGACTGCAGAATTTATGACAAGCACTTTATTGATTCCTTGTGCAGAAGCCAGGAGCTAGGGCAGCAAGACTGGACCCACATTACTCCAAGGACAATTTAAAGTGCTTGGTGAGAAGGCACACACATTTCTAGAGGCTTTTGTTGGCTTTGAAAGCACTTATAAGGTGTCTCTTACATTGTCTGAGTCTAGAATTGGATCTTAGTCCCATGAAGTAATACATTTAAGTTTTTAGCACTAAGATTTCCCCTCCTTTAAAGATTTATGCAAGTTCTTAACTTTGCTTATCCAATGAGTCTTAACTTGAAATATTCCACGTGGAAGAAAAACATTTGCACACATGCAAGTATTTGCTGGATTGGGGCCTACATTTTTGTTCACTAATGCACAAATTATATGATGAGATGTATTGATACCAAAAATGCCTAAATGAGTGCTGCCACTAAGTGGCAGCTACATTAAGTTGTTTTCTCAGATGCTGCTTATGGACAGATTTTTTTTCCTTATAATTGTGTGTCTTTGAAAGAGACTGGTAACTACCTAACAGCTGCTTTAAGGCTGTTCTGGATTTCAAGAAATTAATATTAAAGCACTATTATGCAGTTTTGTTTGGTTTGGGTTTTTTTTTTAGATAACTGACTATTAGGGCATGTAACAAATGTCCTGCACAAAAAGCAAGCTAAAAATGTTTTATTGCTTATATTGTGTATATGTGTAACTAGTGTGACACTACAGAAGGAACATGTGTATGTGTAATTCAAAATACCATTCAAAATATCTTGCTTTGCAGACAAATACTGCTTTTACCTAAGTGCAAGTAAAATTAGTACTGTATTACTGCATTTGCATAAGGGCAAGTGTAGCGTGTTGATGTATGTTTGTTGTATTGACCTTCAAATGTAGAGTAACTAATCATTGCTTGGGTTAGTTCAGAAATTTCTGCCCTATGTGCCAGTGTCTGAGAGCTGAGTTGTGGAACTGACAAAAATGCAGTAGTGTCACTGATATTTGGGATTGTGCAAAATTAAAAAAAAATACATGGGGTAGCAACTGGAAAAACGTTGGTGCAGTTAATACAATTTAAGAACTGGGTGTGTAAAAATAGCAGTGGCTGCTATCCCCATTTAATGTGCATTCAGGTGCCATGGTCAGAAGAAATATTCTACATAGCCTCTTGTAATCGCATTTAGTATTTTTGCTTTACTTGAAAGCAAGATGCACTGAGTAAGACTATCAATTTGATGAGACTTTGTGAAGGTCCTGCTGTAGAAGAACCCTAGAAAATACTGCTTAATTATAAGACTGCTTCATTTTCTTTCTACCAAAAAATAAAGTTTTGCCTTAGTTGTATTTTGCCTTGTGTTCTTGATCAATATAAGCAGGAACTGAAAAAATATTTCTTGTACTATGTACTACCCTTGAATTGTATACAATAGTGAAAATTTGGGACATACTATAGCCACCACAACATACATTGAAGCTGTGTGTGCATTTTAGAGACAAAACCTTGTCAAAGGCTTCTTCCCAGACTTGGACTGATTTCTTACACCTCATCTACTCAGACCTCTTCCTCTTACTGTGTGTCTCGATGATGCAAGTTAAAGTTTTGTTACTACAAAAAGATTATTATGAAACTCTGGAAAAAGTTTTTTTACTCCGTGTCATATCCTAGTGAACTTAACTTCTTTCCCCTTTTTTCTGTTCCCAGTCCTCTGTGGGTACAAACAACTACTTATATTTGATATAGCTCTCCAAACAAGTGCTGAACACCATTAGCTGCTTTTCCAAGTAATTTGTTTTCAAGGATAAAGCTATGAATTGCAGAATATGAAAACCCACAAGAATATTTCACTAGTATTTTTTATCAATACAATATTTTCTTATTTATTGTAGTAAGGGCAATGTGTTACTTTTAACAAAGGGTGTCTTATTAGTGGGACAGAAGAGTTTGCATTAAGGTATATCCCATATATATGGAGCTATATGTTCCCATGTATGATTTCATGAGGAAAGACACCTGTTATTCTTCCCATGCAGATTTTGTTAATCTAAAGAGAAAAGGGGAAAGTAAGGGACTGGATTTGGATTTGTTACTTTTCCATTTCTTTCCTTGTCAGGTGTCTGTTAGTAACTCATTACCTTTCTGATGACTGTCTTTCCATTACACTCAACTTGATTAATGAAACAAGTACAAATCCTGATATGTTCAATTTAGATTCATGCAATCTAAAGCACTTCACAGAAGCCACTGAAATCCCAGCTTGTAGCCAGCCAATGTGGAGTTGGACATGAATGTCAGCACACTCATGTTTTAAATACACCATGAAAGAAGGAACATTAGGTGCTGGTAGCCTACATGCATCAGTACAGTAGCTGCTGTATAGAGAAAGAAAGGGTTTGTACTAGTACAGACAGCAGACAATTCTTACCTGATTATTGGGATGTGCCTTGCTGCCTCCTGTATGGTCTGACCAAGTTCCTCAAAATGATTATCTTGTTACATGAGGATCAGCGCGGCCGAGTCAGCTCTGGCGATGCACTTTCTGAGCCCTTCCCAATAACCAACGGTGTGAAACAAGGTTGTGTTCTCGCACCAACTCTAGTTGTGTTCTTGATCAATATAAACAGGAACTTCTTCAGCATGATGCTCCAAAGGGCCATGGTTGATCTCGATGAAGATAACGGTATTTACATCCGATATTGTACTGATGGTAACTTATTTAACTTAAGATGCCTGAAGGCCCACACCAAGACTCTGAATTACCTTGTCCACGAGCTGCTTTTTGCTGACAATGCTGCCCGCGTTGCTCATACAGAAGCAGCTCTGCAGAGCTTAATGTCTTACTTTGCAGAGGCTGCTGAGCTTTTTGGGCTGGAAGTCAGCTTGAAGAAGACTGAAGTTCTTTACCAACCTGCACCTCAGGAACTTTACCATCATCCTCACATCACTATAGGTAAATCAGAGCTTAGATCAGTCCAGCAGTTCAGCTATCTAGGAAGCATTATTTCCTCAGATGGTAGGATTGACCAGGAGATAGACAACAGGTTAGCAAAGGCATACAGAGCTTTCAGGGAACTTCATAAAAGAGTCTGGTGCAACAAACACCTGAAGAAAAGTACAAAGATTAGTGTTTACAAAGCCATTGTACTGTCTACTCTTTTATACGGATCTGAATCATGGGTCATCTACCACTATCATCTGCGACTTCTCGAACGTTTCCATCAGCGCTGCCTCCGTACAATCCTAAACATCCACTGGACTGATTATATGACTAATGTAACTGTCCTTGAACGGGCAGAGGTCACCAGTATTGAGGCCATGCTGTTGAGAACGCAGCTGCACTGGGCAGGGCACGTTTCCAGGATGGAAGATCACTGCCTCCCTAAGACTGTGCTTTATGGTGAACTCGCCACCGGCTGCTGCAATAGAGGAGCCCCAAAGAGGAGATACAAGGACTCCTTGAAACAACACCTCAGTCTTGGCCACATTGACCACCATCAGTGGTCCCCTCTGGCCTCAAATCGGGAGACATGGAGACACACCATCTATAACGCTGCTGCCTCCTTTGAAAACTCATGTAGAATTAGTCTCAAGGAGAAAAGACAACACAGAAAGACCCGCGCCTCATCAATACCACCCAAGGAGACTTTTAGCTGTGCCTTTTGTACCCAGACTTGTCTATCCTACATTGGCCTTTTTAGCCATCAGCGCGTTTGTAGCAAGTGTGAGTAGAGCCCTTCCCATGTCTTTGTTTGCGAAGCTTAGCCATGATTGGGATGTGCCTTGCTGCCTCCTGTATAGTCTGATCAGGTAGTTTTGTTCCCATTTAATTTAGAGAGGGATTTTTAGCAGTCATGGTGTTACACAAGTACAGTCAGACTGCATCATAATATTCTGAGCCAGGAAGTCCTGTCTGTGTTTGGGTCTCTGCCAGGTAAGGGGTCTGTGGACATGGGTTGTAGATGGAATGGTTTCTCTCCCCCCTCCTCCACGGGAGGCTGCAGCCAAACACCACATACCCACCAAGGGAGATTTTTCTACCTTGAATGAATCTAAATCACCACTGAGTCACTGGAGGTTTTAGCTCTCATGTTGCATCAAGTATCTCTTTTCAAACACAGGAAATGTGTGACAGCAGCTTTATTTGTTACATAGAAGTTTTCTAAAAAGAAACAAATTCATGCTAAAGAGTGACATCTGCAAACACCCCTCTAACTCCCATTCCACATCTGACTTAAAATGACTTGAAAAGAAAATCGGTTACAGACACACCTCACTTGTCACTACTGTTTGTCAGTCACTTGCAGTCACTCATGCAAAGGAGCCACCAGGGCCACAGAGCACAAGTACTTGAAGCAAAAGAGATGGCAAGGCCAGTTTTGTAGTGACACTTGCATTTTAAATAAGCAGTTTTACCATATATTTAAGTTGATGGCAGAGTCTGTAATCTAAGATTATGTAGCTTCACAGCATAGACACCACACAAAGGTCAGAATCAAAGCCATTACAATTTCCCCATCCACAGGGGAAGGTGGTGAGATGGACTAACTGGCTCATCTGCAAGACACTCAAACTTCTTTCTAGTCAGCAGGTTTTCCTCCTCAAAGGCCTACTTCAAATATAATTTAAATAATTTCTGAACAGCACCTCCTAAATCAGAAGCATCACCATGTCTTCAAAACTTTTCATCATATCTGTATACACCCTAGGTAGACATTAAATACTATCTGCTCTCTAATTTTGTAGTGTTTACTGCAATTTTTGAGTCATTATTCAGCACTTGTTCATAATCACTTGGGTAAATGGTAGAGGTTGAGGGGAAGAAGAATAATAAAGTTAAGTCCTTATTTGACAAAAGGAAGTGTGATCTTTGTATGTAACTTACAACACACATATATCTATATTTCTAAATATGTTAATCCCTGTTCATTTATCCATGTCCCTAACAATTTTCAGCAATACATACACAATTTTGTTTATTTAGAATTTCATCTCTTGTTGCTTATTTCCACTTCATCAATATCTAGGTATCAAAACAAGGGCTCCAACAGTGTTCATATGAACAAATACCCTGTCTAGAGATAATATAATTTGGCATTTAGATATTAGCCAGCAGAAGTGAGAGGGGTAGGTAACAGCAAGGCTATGGCTGCCTTTATTGGTGCTCACAGACCTCTGCTTGAGGCAGTCACGACTTTGTCCAAACTCAGCCAGTAACTGGGGGCTTGTTGGCTGGGTGGGCTTCTACAGTGGCTGTTGAAAGTGATCTGACCAAATCACACAAGAATCTACTGCAGGGTTCCAAGTGATTTCATTCATTAATTTGGAATGTCTTCAAGTTGGAAATGTGCTCAAGACTATGTAAGGACCTCACAGATCCATGCTGTAATAGTTATATAGTATTCATGCCTGAGTTGAACAGGAAATTAATCTTAAACAAACTGCAGCCACAGCTGTAGTTAGATGATCTGCTAATGTTGTGAGCAAATAATACTTGCCTTTTTCATGGTAGTCATTACCCCTGACCGACAGTCAATTTTTTTTTAGGGAGCAACTTTGCAAAAGCTGGCTTTGAAAGGGGAGGAATTGAATAGCTTTAATTTAAGGTTTCTATCTGGATCAGCTGAGGCTTAGGGATCAGTGCTGAGATCTCCCAAGCTCATCTCTTCAGAGCGTTGCTTTGACATCATAAGCAACTTATGCAGTTGCCTCAGGTGTGTGACTGTGTCTGTGCAAGGTTGAGGCTTCATTTGAGTAGCAAGAGGTGAATACATGTTTTCCAGTTTGGGCTCCATGAGTTGCTCCACATGAAGCAAACACAGACTCTGAACACGCAGTTCTGCTGCTGCTGGGTGTGTGGGCAGCGATGGCAGGCGCCTGTGCATGGGACATCAGTCAGACACCATCCCTGGGGTGGGGTCGGACAAGGAGGAAATGCCCCGACTGTGCTCCTAAAAGTAGGAGTTATAACATGTAGTTATAATAGTAATTTTGTTACAAAACAGGAAGGGGCAGTTATGGTTGTGCCATTCCTCACGAAACCCATGTTTTCTGTGAAATTGTCACAGCCTGCAGGAAACATGAGGCTGCAAACTGCCTGTCTTTGCTGGCTGCCAGATACCCCACAGATGCTCTTCTTACTTCCCTACTGGGAATTCCGGAGTCAAGGCAGTGGCTGCAGCCGTGGGCAGGGTGTGACAGTCACCTGCCCATCTTCTGACTTGGGCTGTTTTGGTATGGGCTGTTGAGCCCCATAAAAGTAAGCTTTTTAGATAGGTTCTGAACTATGTATATGACATAATTTTGATGTTGCTACTATTAAAAATACTCTCTCTTGAGAAGAGACACAGGACTGCCATTTATGTATGAGACCACAGTGACCACAGTGGTGATATCTATTGATCATGAACCGATGCTGGCAAATTAAAAATAGAGTTGGTGTTATATATTGCCAACCTCCTTCAATCTTGTAAAAATTTGCATGATGTTTTCTCTTTTATAAGCCAAACTTGAAACTGAGAAAAGCAAAGAAGAGAGGCAGTGTGAAGGGGCATGGAAAACACCAACAGCTGAAACAGAAACTGAAGAAAGTACAGAGCTCCAGATTTATTTTTTATTTTCCACATAGGTGGATTCTTTAATGAATAGCAAACTCTTGAGTCATAGAACCAACTTTGAAATGCAGCTGGATTTACAGAACCTGGCCTCCATCTCTCCCTTTTTCAGTAATCTGTTCATTCCCACAGCTCCTGTCTCATTTCTTTTGGAAAACAGATTAAACAAATAAACCTAGCTTGGAAATTTAGCTTAAGAATTGCTCAAATAGCCACTGGAATGTGTGATTCAGGTTCTTCCTAACAGTAGTAGTAGTAGCAGTAGTGGCATTTTGATTCTAATAGTATTATTACTGTGTCACCCAGAAGTTGGGAACAGTGCCCAGCTATGCTGGATGTTACTCAAATGTAAAAGGAAAGCCAAACTACAGTCTGAAAGCTGTTCAGTTTGACTGTAGAGATAAAACTGAAATGCATAGACACAGGCAGTCCTAGGAATATAAAGAAGCAATATTAGCCACCCTAAGGCCAGCAGTCCTAGAAAGGAATTTGAGCCCAACAAAAGTTGTCCCAAGGTGAGGACAGAGATAAAGAGAAGATCACTGGTGAGCCTGTTGATGCTGACTGACACGTTGAGGGCAACAACTGAGGGATGGAGACTTGCCTACTTAGAAACTTTAGTCACAGCCTTGAGAGACACGGAGTTAGGGGTCAGATAGGAAAAGGTTTAAGATGAAAACAGGAGAATAAGCAATAGCATAAAATATTTTTTCAGCTATAGATGGAAGAGAAGAAGGGCTGGTAGTTACATTAGCAAGAAATTGTTTCTAACAGTCTTCTAAAAGATGAGAGTATTCTTGGGTGAGCAAGACAAACAAGCTGAGAGATTCTCTTTGGAGCTTGTGTGGTATTTACAAGATCTGTAAACTCCTGGGCAACCTTTCCCATTGACACTTCCCTCAGGAGGAGTAAATACCTGCCTGGCACGTAAGGCAGCAGTTTGCCACTCACCTCACCAGTATTTTCTCTGCTGATGCCACTTCCTTGTGCAGTTACAAAACACAAAAGCCGTCCCCATTAGCTGGCAATGGATGGTGTTTTCATCCTCTGGTAGGGGGACAAGGGAAACGATTTAAATGGCTGTGGACATTAGCTAAACAAGGAGGGAACATCTGTTACTTCTAGAGGGGAAGTGGCCATCTTAATGTGTTATAGCTTAGTCTTTGCAAATGACTTGAAAGTAACATCAGGACATTCATCATTTTCTTGGTTTTGGACCTGGTTTCTGTTGCTTACATAAATGCAAGTGTGCCTGTTAAATCTTCCTAGTAGTAAGTTGCCTGTATCTATCACCCCCTCACCAAGTCTGAGAAATGCAGATTTTTTATGCAGCATTAACAGTTGGGGAATGCTTTTTTTTTCTATCCAGTCTCACAAGCTAACACTCATATAGTGTCTGTCATCATGTCAACCATATCCTGGGCCGCATCCAAAGCAGTGTGGGCAGCAGGTTGAGGGAGGGGATTCTGCCCCTCTGCTCCAGTCTGCTGAGACCCCACCAGCACAGGAAGGACATGGACCTTTTGGAGCAAGTCCAGAGGAGGCCACCAAGATGATTAGAGGGATGGAGCACCTCTCCTATGTGGAAAGACAGAGAGATCTGGGATTGTTCAGCCTGGAAAAGAGAAGGCTTAGGGGTGACCTAACTGTGGCCTGAAGGGAGCCTACAAGAAAGGTGGAGAGGAACTATTTACAAGAGCATGCACTGATAGGACAAAGGGGAATGCATTCAAACTGAAAGAGACTAGGTTAGATTAGTTATTAGGAAGAAATTCTTTACTGTGCAGGTGATGAGGCACTGGGACATGTTGCCCAGAGAAGCTGTTGTCACCTTTTAAAGGGACAGTGAAAATGAGTTAAAATAAATTTGACATTAAATTTTCGAGACTTTTTTGAGTATAAGGATAGAAAGAACTCATTAAAACAGAAAAATAAAAATATATTATGTATTAAAAATACTCTTATCAGTGCAATATGAAACCAGAGAATAGAATTAAATATTCGACATAAAGACCACTAGTAGCCAGAACATAACACAATAATCCTTCTTGATGAAATAACACGAGCTCTTTGGCTTGAAAACAACACTGCGTGCAAGCAGTGAAAAACAGGGGTACAGGGGAGTTCAGAAGCTACAACTCCTGGTGGCCAGAGCAACCTGGTCATGTGAAAGGTGTCCCTGTCCTTGGCAGGGAGATTGGAACTACATGGTCTTTAAGGCCTCTAGCAACCCAGGCCATTCTATGATTCTATGATCATCTCCTTCCCTCACTACTACTGTTTCTGCCACCTTCAAGACTCCCTCCCCAGATGCTGGTACAGAGATTTTATCTCTAGTTTATCACTGATGCCTGTAGCCCACCAACTCACAGTTAAATGCTCCACCACCCTGGAAAGATTTAGAGCATAAAAGTACTTACAGAGGCCATCAGTGCATAAAGGGCTTAAATAGGATATTGTCTTCTTGGAGGCCATCAAGGAACAGTGGTGTAAGCACACTATATATTGCAATGCAATAATGCACTGATATATTGCAATGCTTAGGCCAGCACTCACATCACTACAGTTACCCTGGGGGAGAGTTTGGGGTGTTCAGGGTCCTTGCTTGGGGAAAATCTGCTGAAATGCCCCAGGCAGTGATGTGAGGGCACACAGCATAGGAACCTGCAGTCCCCAAAGAGTCAGTTCATGCATTATGATGACTTTTACAGTTGTACCAGCCTAACATCTGACAGTTTAATGCAAATATAGGTATTGGGACATTCATTACATTACCAACAACAATGACTAACTTGAGAGAAGATTCCTGGCTCTGTTTGCAAGACTGGCTTTGCTACCAGCCTCAGAGGGTGTGAAATGGCAAGGAAAGGGCTCACTTCCACATGCAGCAACATACAACCTTCAGAGGTTTTGTGGAATGTGAATACAAAGTAATATTGGGTAACTGAACATCAGTTAGTCCTCTGTACACAATATTTCATTGCAACACACACAATTTTTATTGTTATTTGTTTTGGCTTGTAGGCTTAGGTGTTTGCTATTGAGTGCTTAGTTTATGCATGTGAGATGAACAACAGTGGTGGACAATGATCCACATATTTACTCAACCTATTACAGGGACAGTATTGCAGGAATTGTTAACAGATGAGAGAAACTTTCACAGTTTTTGAGGCAGAGGACAACTGCTGATGGTCTACAGGGTTCTTTTTCTGTCTCCTCAGGAGGATTTGCTCTAGAAAGTGTTTCTCACAGTTGTTTTATCAGTCTTTGCTGATTATTTGCTTGCAGCTATCTGAGCAAGGGCAAGGTCTCAGAGGACTTGAGTGAATTCAGCACCTGAAACCAGGCTTGAGCTAGCATTGGTTTTCACAGATGAATGGGAAGGCTGAGAAAAAAGCAGAGAGGGTGATGAAACCACAGCAGCAACTGCCCTCATTAGCTGTTCATGGGAACTAGGCCATGCTTGGAGGGATATTCACTTATGCCCTGGCTCCATGGCACTGTATGGTAGAAATCTCTTTGGTCTGTACTGGAGAAGAGTCTGTGATACAAAGTTGGACACTTGCCAAAATGCCCTGCCATTGACAGTGGTATTGACATTTTGGCCTGTTAACTTCAAAGAGATGATGGCCAATGCCTTGTCCAAGCTCTTCCCTGTGCCATTTCTGTACCCAGGAAAATTCCATCTGAAATTTCTCAGTTCTCTGTCATTCAAAGAGAAACCTCACAGAGCCACAGTGGGGACCCTGCACTTTTGCATGTCCAGTCTAATTCACATGAGTGTAAAAAGGAAAAACCAGCATCAGAAGCACTACGATTTAGGTCAAAGTTAGTACCAAAGATGTCTCTGCAATCCATTTATCCTGGAGGCCATAAAATTTGTGGTGAATGGTATTTATATGTTTTCTGGTCTTAACACAAGTTGACCTACAAGTACAGAACAAAATCAACCAAAAGGTTATTTGCAGGGCCCCTTCCTTTGTAAATTGTTTTCAGAATTATAAAACATCAGTTCCAAGTGCTAGAGATGGTCTGACTCCTCCTTGGCTGGCCATTCCCTCCTTCCCTGTACAATAATGCTCAGCAAAGTGGTGTATATTTGGGAGAAGTGAGGTTTTTTGCTATTTCCCTCACTTCTGAACAGTGCAAATAAAATACAGGGTCAAATGCAGGGCTTTTTTTACAGGATAAATGTACATAATTTGACCCACACATGCTGAAAACCTAGAATAGAGCAGCTCATAAATATATTTCATTGTGGAATTTAAAATTAAAATCATTAAGCATAAGGACAAAATATTATTGGAGAGGACCAAAACAGTCTGTTTTGGCAATGCAGAGCTGGCTACAGCCCTTGTCTATTTGTAGTGACAGGGGAGGTTGCAGCAGAATCATGGTATGTGGGATGTTCACTGCAGTGGTTGGAGCTCAGAGTGAAGCCCTTGTGCCTCTCCCTGAACTTGCACTGGGCACAAGCACTTACAACGTTGGCAAAAAGATCATGGAAACTGGAGATTTGCAGGAAATTTGCAGAGTTTGGGAGCAGGAAGGAGTGGGTAAGTGAAGGGAGGACAGCAGCAAATGACAGAAGAAATGGACAGAGAGAAATCGGTGGTAGCTGACTGGGCAGAAAAGGGTCAGTTTGCCAGGCAGAAAAGTATCAGCAGAAAGGGAGGGAATGGGAGCAGCAGAGATGCCGAATGGGAATGCAAAGCATTTGTATTTTTTCAGCAAGTCTTTCAACACTTCTCCACTCTGCTGTGATTAGTTTCATTGCTAGTCTGGGCTGGTTTGTGTGTGGTGAATGTAAATGAGACCAGTGGGTTGCTAAGGTCTGTATCAAATGCAAAACCAAATGTCTGGTTCATGACAAATAACTTCTCTGGCTTGTGTCTGTGGAACTGATGCTGTTTTACACAGTCAGGCATGAGGATTTTCACCTTGCCAACATTTACAAAACCATAGCATCTTAATATGTGAGGCTAACTTCCTTTGAGCATATGTAACTATGAGTTTAGGTGTCAGGGCTTACACGTGGCTCTAAATTCTACAAAAAACTCATAGTTAGATGAAAAAATATAAGCAGTCAGCATTAACTTGCCAAGAACACTCCAAAATAGAGAAGGATCCTCGGAAAAAGTCCCATAATGAGACCCTAACATTACTTCTTTTTCTTCAAAAATATCTTGTGTTTCACAGGCAGATTTATGTTGGCTTTTTTTTTTTCTGTTTCTAATTTAGTTTAACTCACCATTTGAGAACTGAGAGGCAGAAAATCCCCACCCAGCACAGAAAGTCTTGCAAGACTTCAAAGAGGAAGACCCATTTTGCAACCAGGGTGGTTTCCCCACCATGATGCTGAACACACAGAGTAGCATTTTTAGTAGAGGTTAAAACTTAGGAAAAGTTGGATTTCATTTGCCCATGTGCACACTTTGCAACTAGGCACCAGAGAAGGAAGGAGAACTAGATGAGACCCAGTGCACATCAAAGTCTTGCTTGAGTACATAACCCAGCTATGGCCCAGTGCCATGTCTTTCCAAAGCCCCCTTGCAGTTTCCAAAATAAAGGTGAGGCCAGTGGAAACCAGAGCTGCCCAGCACCCCAGAGGGTCATGATCTTTAACTGTAAGGCTAATTACAGTAGATTGGAGAGCAAGGATGTTGATGAACTAATTAATTGCTTATTTCAGACAACTATACATATGGGAAGACAGAGAAACAGGCTAACTTCCTTTGAGCATATGTAACCTAGGCTGAGACCATAAGTGAGGCCAATTCTTCTCTTCAGTCACTTTGAATTGAACTTGTAATTGCTTCCATTAGTTGAAACTGTTATTTTAATAATACAACAACTGCCTTTTCTTGGCCTCAGCAGAGCATTTTTCATTTGGATAGGGAATTTTTTGGAAGTGAAGGACAGATGAGATGTCAGTCCACTTTGTAAACTCAGGTACAGCCTAAGTTCAGCTGTGTGTGTCACACAGTCGGCGCTGCTGTCTGTAGTGATGGTGTCTGACTCCTGTTGAGACCATAAGTGAGGCTGAGGCACAGCTGGGACTGAAGGCTTCTGTGAAAGAACAGCCTTACTGGGAGAGCTGCTCGTAGTGTTCAGATTCCACTGGAAGTAGGGGGATACTAGAGGACTCTCAGAGGCCCTGGTGAATGTGGATGAATTAAAATAACCCCTCCAAGACTCTTCATATAGTAAATGTGCTGTGTCCATTAGACAACTTGTAATTCCTCTTTGCCCACTCTCTAACAGTATAAAAGCCTGATCACAATTCCGTTGAAATCAAAGGCAAATATTTCAGTGCTCTCTACATGGGATGAGAGCCTTATTATTTTCAGTAGCAATATTTTTTATTGCTCTGTTTCTGTTCTAATCTGATTTAACAGGTATGTTTCAGACAGAATTATGTGAATTCGAATATGGCCCTTCTGAGGGAAAATTCCCCACCAAGAGTTGATCTTAGCCTACCAGTTCCTATTTATTAATATCAGCTTTTGACAAATGTTGGCAGTCTTTCTGAAGTAGCTTTGAGAGCCTGGATAACATTTAAAAATGCTGTAAATGGAGCACACATCCTGTCTGTCAAGTTAATGTGTAAAATATGCCACATGCAACCAGATGGCTGCAAAAACTTGTCTGAATTGCAGAAGGAGACCACCACTTTCTTCTGGTTTGTAGGAGGGTTTGGCTGTAAGAACCAGTCAGCAAAGTCTTTTGCTGTATGAGAGGCCTTGGCTGTGGAGCTTAAAAGCCACTAAGATGGCAATTAGGATGAACACAAAATTGATGGTATACTAAACTGTGACTTTTTCAAGGCTTTTGCATTTGCTCTTTCAATTTTTTGTCTATGCTGCTGGTTTTAATGCTTTTGTTTTTCCCCTGCTACTGGTACTAAAATTTTCAGTTCCCTTTTTTTTAATGTTTTTAAGAACCTGTAACCTGTAATGTACACACAAGACTACTGTGCTGTATATGAGGGTCTTGTGTTCAGTTCCCACTATTCACAGCTATCCCATAGCTGTGAATAAAGAGATCATTGCTTTCTCAAGCCTGTTTCACCATCAAAGAGGAACAGCTGAGCAATAAGGCCAAAAGCACTGTATGCTTTTAAGAATGCTTTAGAAAATACACATTAAATCATTTAGCAACGAGTTTTTTCAGTCTTGAAAATAAGAAATGGCAGTCTTAAAAACATAAAACCCCTTCTTGTTTGGATCCCTGCACTGTAAATCTGAAGATGTGAAACCGAGAGTGTTCAAAGCAGCCAAGCAATGGCTCATATGCCAGGTGTGGGACTTGGCTTGAGTCCATCCTTGTCACCCTCGCACATCTGGGGTGGCTTTCAGAAGTCCAGGTGGTTCCTTTCCATCTCTGCACTTTCCTAAAGAGAAACAGCTGCTTTTCAGCTGCCTGGGTTCTCTCTTTGACAGAACGTTTAAGGCTTATGTTGGAAGCCTGCAAGATGCTGGTGCACAAAGGAGTTTTCCCCTTGTAAGGAACTAACTTTCCCAGTCACCCTTCCCCAAAACCCCTTGTTTGAGGGACTGGCTGCAGCCAGGATAAGCTGTCTCCTAACAGCAAGCTTTATGCTAGAATGCTTTATTGTTTAACAGCATTAAGCTTTATCAGTGTGAACTGGCTCCCAAATGAGTATGGCAGCCTAGACTCTTCAGCAGTCATGTTGGATAATAGGAGGATAAAAGCAGTCAATTGAGGGGAAATTCCCTCACACAGACAAAAAATATAGATTTCTACTAAATAGCCAGCACATGGAGTGCAGTGCAAACTTCTCTAAGGTAAAACTTGACTCTTTTACTGTACCACAACGCCAAAATAATTCCCAAGAAGAAAAGGGATTTGCATTAGTGTAGCTGAAATTAGAAGCTGGACTGATCCTCCCAGACTCCAAACACACATCCAGAAACCACATCCAGTCTTTAGACTTTGTGTTGAATGACTCCCACATGCTTGGGAGTTAGAAATTTTCTTTGTTAAAAATGAAGTGTACTCCTCGTGGGTCAGCTTCCGAGTTGCTGATGCTCTGCTTGTTGAGTGTGTCAGCTAAGGCTTCAGGTCCACAGAGAAAAACACCTATTCTGGAGCTGTTAAGAAAATGAAATTATGGTCAGACACTAGATATGGAGCAGTTGGATGGTCTTCATTTTTATGTTCTATAGATGCAAGGGTTTTTTTTTTCTCAAGTATAGGAACTAAAGAAGAACTGTATGCCTCTTTCTTAAAATTTATAACCCCTTAAAACTTACTGCTGCTTCTAACACAAATGGTGGACTAAATCTCAGCTCAGTCTAAGTCAGTGAAGACAGGTTTATTGACCTCACTGGATCAAGGAAATAGAGCTTCAAAGAGCTTATGGCACAAATTCTGGAGAGGAGCTGTTCTGTTCTTTTCCTACTAATTTTGGCTGCTTAGCTAAAGATCATCCATATTCAGGTTTGGTTTTTAGAGGTAGAAAGTGGTTTTAGAGGTATTTAGACATCCTCTGATATTCTCATCTACTTCAGCTGGAACGATGGGGTATGTTTTCTTCCTAAATCCTCTGCTAGTAATTAGACAGTCCAAGAAGTACCTCACCCAAAAAAGGATGATTTTTAAAAAAATAGTAAGTCAAAACAATTTGGTCAAGATTATAGACCATACCCATGGCTGGAAAGAGAACAGAAAATACCTGGAGATTGTTAGGAAAAAAATGCTTCTCAAACTTTATCAGCCAAAGGAACAAGATTGTGCTGTATGGCATTTAGATAGAGGAAGTCTATAGACACTATAAATTTGCACAGGTTTACCCAGGATGCTTCTCTGCAATAGTTTTGAACTCATTTTCCCAGTTAGGTCTTCCATACAAGGTTTTCTGTTTAAGGCCTGTAATCACATCTTTTTCTTCTTCGTGATGCACTGCGAAGTGAGTGGCCTGTGAGAAATGAAACATGAAGGACAGTGTAAAGACAGAGTTAGATATGGCAGCATTATGTCCTTTTAAAACAGTAATGTCAATACTCAGTGAATTATTTTTCAGATGAGAATATGGAATTTAGGGTGTTTGGCAAGGAAAGCTAACATGGGTGAAGTCCTGACTGTGAGTGTCTACCCCTTCCTTTTCCCCAGACTGGGCAATATCATAAGTTAAAGCTATGAAGCATTTTTTTCCTAACAATCT
>WEIV01006674.1:124896-239895 GCA_013390005.1 Calyptomena viridis | reverse complement strand
TCAGAAGGAAAAATACTGAGCAGAACATGAGTGCCAATAATCTTATCAAAACACACCTAGAGAAAACAGTGTTCTTTTATAATTATTTTATTAATAATAATATTATTTTTTTAATTACAGCGGGACTAATAGCTAGGCGTTCCAGAGGTGTCTGTGGGAGGTGTGTGTGATTCTGAGGTGTGATGCTAGTATCTTAAATTAAAAGTGCACTGTATTGCAACAACAGTGAACATTGTGAATATGGAAATAAAAACTGGTGGCAAGCTGTAACCCATCTGCATCAAAGCCAGTGAGGAAAAGGCATGTTGTACCCTGTATTGTTTGTAAAGTAGAACATGATCATACAATTAAAGGCTTGTGTCATAGTGGATACACATAGGGAAAACACTGCAACCTTGATATTCTCTTCACGTACCAGACACAATATGTTACTTTTTTGTGTGTGTGTGTGTCTTGCTGTGCTAGCAGCCCCATTGAAATTATGGAATGAAATGGGTAGGCATGGTACGATCTGTTTTTTAATAATTGCAAAACACTTCAGGATCTTCAGAAGAAGGATGCTCAAGGACTGTGAAATAGCTTTTATTAGGCCAGGGGGGTGGTGGCGTGGTGAGGGGATGGAGAATTATATTATGAGCTCCGGTTCAGACAGTGCTTGTTTAAATCTATCACATCTGAGTGGGGCACTTAAAGGCGTTTTTAATGCCAAGCATATGAAATCTTGTTGAATAAGTTAAGCATCAGCTGAGTCAGGTGTATGCCTTTCTGCAGCTTGCCCTCTTCTCAGCTCCATTACTCTGCAGCCTGGGAGACTAACTGCGAACAGAGAAAACTTGGCAATGGACCTGGTTTCTTACCCTGATAAGTTGTAACAGACACATGGGTGATACTGCCTGTTAATTTAGAAGGCATTTAACACTTAATCATGCTTGCCTAGTACAAGCCAGGAAGGACACTACTTTCTGCAGCCTCTAATTGGGTGCCATCAGTAATATAAGCCTAAAATTGTCCCAGTCAGCAACTGTATTGCCTAATCAGCATGAGCCTGTGTGCCCATTGGGGATCAGACATAGATAAGCACGAGAGAGGAAGAGAGAGATCTGAACATATCTACAAGATGAGTGGCATGTCAGGAGCATAGAGGATGTCTAGATTTATGTGCTTTTTGGCAGCACTAGTGAGCTATTAATCATTTCTCATGAATAGGGCTCTTGTAAATCAGAGGTAGGAAACACTTTTCGTGGATAATCATGGCAAAAATGTCAGCTTTGCTATTTGGTCATATGCTGATAGGATGCTTAGCACTGGAGCAGACTCAATCTCACACATAAAATCAAAATAGTGCTCCCTTTACATGATGAGTAGGAAGGAGGGAGGTGAACTATAGAGAGTGAACTTTCCATCAGTATTTGAAAAGCAGGAAGCTAATGTGTAATAACAAAAAGGGAGACCTATAGTTTTTTTAAGGTGAAGCTTTACTAAGGGAGCCACGGCTGACTTCTAGTCAGCATCTGGATATAACACAATACACTTAATAAGGCACACTTTGCATCATTTTAACAGCTGGCTGATCGGTTCATGGTTTTCCTTTACTTTTATTACCCTGCAATTTACTGTATATGGCTCTTATGTGCAAATACCTCATTAGTCACAGGGTTGCATATTTCATGAAGCATACTGAATGTGCTGTCAGAATTAAATATTGTCAGGATAACAAGCAAGGGTGGGGTTTAATAGCTTTATCACTGAATGCAATGTTCAGGGTGAATAGAAAAGAAGCTGGAAAGCGAAACACAGAAGATCTCCCTTCAAACTGTGCGAGGCAACTGACTCTAGTGTATGAAACCCATCGCTCAAGGACTGACATTTAAAGAGCTCTTGGAAGCGAGTCCTGTGTGAGGGGGGTGAGTGAGAAAGCCTCACCCAGGGCTTTCCAGTGCATTACTTACTGTAACCATTTGGAGATGAAAATCTCAGTGGCTAAATCAGGATTAATGCAAAACAGTTCCTAGGTTAAAAATAATGGTGTTCTCAAAGCGCTTTTGGCTAAAGAAATTTCCTAATGTTCATCCCCCTAAGAGAGCATCTCCTGTGCCCTCACCAGTTTGTTCTGTTGGCCTCCATCTTGTTCTGTTTCTTTATAAATTAGCACCATACAGAAATGGAAATGACACACAACTGTAGTCCAAGTTAATGCTGGTTGCATCCATGCTGGGGAATAGTTTTCTCACAAGGCCCCCAGTTTTGGGCATAGCTTTGGATAGGATCTGTAGGGGTCCTGCCCTTTGCAGGCACTGGGATGGAGGCTGCCAGTTGACTGTCCTGCACTGCCAGTCCAAACCTGCTAAAGTAATGACCTGTGGGAGACTTTTAACTGCATTTCCTGGGAGTTGTGGGAAGAAAGTCCAGGCTTTTGAAACTCCCTGGGAAACATCCATAAATCCCCATGAATCACAACCATTTTAAAATCCCCTTTCAAATTAGAAGTCATGGGTTTTGCTTAGGGAAAAAAATAGTGTTTTGAAAAGGACTCATAAATTACTTTGTGAACAAAAGTATCCTGACAGTGACATGTGCCAGTGTTTTTCTGTATTTGGGTCAGCCCAAGACAAATTGGGTCAGAGCTGGGTTTGAGACAGGGATGTGTTGTCTCTACAGGCATCTCTGCATTTGGTGGTGTTGGTGTGTTTAACATTGCAGACTCACCCCAAGATTTCCCATCTTTTGCCTTAAAAATCAACGGAATTATACTGGACTCTTTCCTTCCACATGACTAGAATATTGGCTTGTGTTTTTGAGGGGATTTTATTATTACTTTAATTCCTTCCTTTTTCAGGGTTGTGAAGCTTAGGATAACTGCATTATAGCTGTGGGATGAATTTGGCCTCAGATAACTTTTACCCACCAGAACAGGAAGAGGTAATTTCAGCATGCTTATTTTCTCAAGCAGTCTTAATTTGCTATTGCTTGGCAGTGGGAAATCAGCAGAAAGTGAGTGAATCCCTTCTCCTTCACCCTCCTACTTGAAATTCAACATGTCCTGTCCACACTTCTTCAGATTTACAGTGTTCTGTGGAGACTGCAATTTGAGACCATTCAAAAAACATAAACCAGAGAACATACTTCTTCCAAACAGGTATTTCAGGATCTTTTTTCCTTTCTAGGTTTTCAGTTACTCCCCCTCCCAGCCCCCTGCCACCCCTAAAACTTTCCCAATAACTGTTACTTCATCCATTGTTGTGAAATTGGCTGTCTGTTCAATATTCTCAGACCTCAGTAATTGTCCTAGAAGTTCTGTAGTATCTGGTATCAGTGTTCCAGGAGTGATATCTATATACCAATCTCTGGAGATGTTGATAAAGGAGTGGGGTGAGAGTCAAGCTGCTACATATATAAAATATATATAAGTTACTATGCATAGTACATTATGTAGGCTAGTATATTTCAGCTGTTCTTTCCTTTTGCTAATTTAACAAACTTGATGCCTTTCAGATGTGGTTCCATGGAGCAGATTGCTCCCTGTTGCCACAATTCAGTCCTGCTGTTCCTTTTTCTGCTCCTGGCTTCACAGTCCCACCTTCTTTGCACTGTCACCCTTCTTGCTTGTTGTAGGGGCTCTGTTAAAGTGTTTGCTTTTGCTGGGTTGTTCTTTCTGCCTATTCAGCGAGTTGAAGCAGTGCTGGACTGTCACAGAGGGCACACGGTTAGAAGAAGGGGCTGAGGAAGAGAGAGGAGGAGGAGGAGTAGGGAGGGGAGAAATAGAGCTGCCTGTTTCATTGTAATAATCTAAACTGCCCTTGACAATGGGTTTGTACGAAGCCATCTGTTTAGGATTTGCTACATTTGCCACAGGGACAGGAGAAGGAGGCGAAGTCCGTGTGTCAGTCTCTGAGGGCCCCAGCGCCCTGACAGACCTACGTGATGGTGCAAAGTCCACCATCAGATAGTGGTACCCTGCTCCACCTGTGTCCGAGGAGTGTTGCCCCACCACGGCAAAGCCATTGGATCTGCACAGAATCAACTGCCAAGGCCTTGGAGCAAAGCTAATCGGTCCTGATTAGCCATGAAAGCAAAAGCCACTGCTGCTTGTTTTTTCAGTTTCATGTGCCTCGAGAACCTGTGTGTGTCTGCCTTCTCAGACCCATTACCTTTAGCAAATATCACTCCACAGCACTTTTAAAACTGATTCAGATACTTCTAATGACTTGTAACTTGGGTGACAAATAGAATAGGTAGAGCAGGATATTTTTCATCTATTTCTTGTTAAAAAGAATGTAAAAAACATTAATTGATACAAAGTCATGAAGATCTGGGCCTCCAGTTATTCTCAGATCATTTAGAGTGACATTAACCCTCAAGCAGAGGCTTTTCTAAGGCTTTTACAGCATGCCAGTCCCATGGGGGGTCCGAATAAAGATGTATTATGGAGCAATTTTGCTGTATAATTTTCAGGTTCACTATCTGCCTGGATCTTCTCAGTGTTTAGCTGACTTATGATCCTGCAGCACATATATTGATCCCAAATCTTAGACAGATCGAGAGTTCCAATGTAAAGCCACATTAATAAATATGTCAACTAGATAAAAACCTGACCCACAATAAAGCAACTTAATGTTGAGTATATATAGTCTATAAATGTTTATTGTCTAGTTACTATATATGAACCTGAGATTAGTCTTGTAGCTATATGTGATAAAATATAATTATAAATATATACACTCAACATTATGTGTATATATGTGAATATTTATTATTTTTAGCTATTGTTAGGAAAAGTCAGAGAGAATGAGGTTGTGTGTGCCACCAGTTTTACTTTCTCCTACAGTGAATAAAGCTCCCAGTCCAGACTAAAGAAAATATTGCCATGAATTAACATGACATTTCTAACTGGAGAATGTAACTTCAGAACAAGAGTAACTGGTTGTACTTTCTTATAGTGCTCCCTGTGATTTGATGCAACTTTTTCCCTGTATGTTTTCTTAAATTTTTATGTTTTATGTGAAAGTTGAACGCACTGAATTTGTTTGTAATTTGGAATTTAAAGCAAGGCTCTTTGTTAAAAGCCCAGAAGAAGTTTCCATATGACTTATGGGCCATTTGGGCTCAATTGAATTTAATGGGTTTCAGCTGCACCTCCACAATGGCTTTGAAAGAAGTGAAGGGAGATCTATAGGTCTTAATTGCTCAAGACTGGCTTGTTTCTCTTGAAAAGGCTGTTTGCAAGAAGCAGGTTGGGAGTATTAAAGTGTATATCCTGAAAGGGATGAAGGAACTGCCTTTTGAAGAAGGGGCTAAGATGAAAATAGCTCTAAGACATAACTCAGGAGTGGAACTAGTCAGTCTGAACTGGTCCATGCTAAGTTCTTGTTTGTTTGCTTAAAAATTATCGAACAATTGGAGGGCATGGTTAAGCCAAACTTCCTTTATATTTCTTTCAAAGAAAGGAATGGAGATCTTGGAACTGACAAGATAAATTAGGCTGAGACCAAAAGAGAAACCCAAACAGATAGTCCCATTGGCCTCTCTCATGCTGGTTGACAGACAGGAGTGTTTGAGTCAGCAGGTGAACCATGACTTCTAAGAGCAGCGATTTGTTTATGCTTCCACTGTATAAAGCTTTTCAATGGAACAGAACAAACCTGGCTGGGCAAATTTCCATTTCAATTTCACATTTCCTTCTGTATGTACAGCGCTAACTGGCCTTATAGATTGTTATTACTAAGTTTGTTAGGATTATTCCTGAGTTTGCATTGGGAAGTGTCTGACTCATAAGAATCTGTTATGACCCTGTTTTCCAGGCAGGCAGGAGAATATGTGAAATGCAAAGTAAAGAATATAAAGGAACTATTGTCTTACTCCAGATAGGCCAAGAGACCACATTACAGGAAGTTAACCTTTGGTGTACTCTGTCATTTTGGCCGGCATCATGCAGGCAAGTAGGAAGGGGACATTCTCCTGAGGTACCCGGCAGATGAATGCCAGATGGTACTGTCATAATACGCAAAAAATAGCTAAATACCTACCGGTTGTGTTCAGTACAAAAGGAACATTTTTCTTTTTCCGAATCCTGCAGGGCAGAACTCAGACATGGATCTTAATGCAAACATCGCAGTAACTGAAATGTGAAGCTGGAAATCCAAAGAATTCTCCAAAAGCCTTAAGTAGCTTTTTAGGCTTTATTCATGTTGGGCCTAATGGATCCTCAAAGGGGAGAATGGTTTATCAAAGACAAGCATTTTAAGTACGGCATGTTTATGTGGTAGGTAAATGGGCGTTTGTTACATCTGAATTGTTTCTGAATATGTTGAGAAAAATATCAGGCCACCACTATTATTACAGTGATGCGGCAGCACGTAGCTGGGGGAAAAAAGTGTTTTCTTTTCCCATGTTAAAATATGGTCGTTTTAAATTCCGTGCAAAATTATAAGAACAAAAATATGCTGTCCTATAGTGGAATGGCATTTGGCTAAATATCATGTATTGCTACAAACATTAGATGTGAAGGGCTGCATGCAATCATTGACATAGAAGAACTTCATGGATGTGGAGCTGTGTCTCAGTCCTATAGGAAAAAATATTTCTGACTGCCTGGCTCTTTCAGGCTATGAAATTAACTGCCTGCAGATAGAAGCCCAGTAGGTAGGTGTGATGCTGTGACAGAAACGAAGTGGTTAGCTCTGCCCTTCACTTCATGCCCTTAAATCCTCTTCCCCAGGTTTTATGTATCCCGATTCCTGATAGCTGAGTTTGCTAAAGCAATGCACTTACATATGCATGCCTCAGTCATCATTGTCCTGCATTCTGGCCTATTCAAGTCTGGAGATGTTTTCCTCAAATCTTCCCGGAAGTGTTGCTGACGTTTGTCTGTTCGTTGTTTCTCTGTTCGTTGTCTTCAGAGGTTGCATCTTCTTTCATTAACTAGGGTAGCTGGTGTTGAAAACCAAACAGAAGGTAATGACAGACCACAGCAAGCTGTCTGTTGCTGCAGATGGAGGATACCTCTAGGATTTGGGTCAGAAAACACTTGGCAAGCATCCCTCTGAGTTCTTCTTGTCACATGTTGAGGAAGCCTGCTTAGTGGCAGGAGTGAAGAAGGAAGCTGAAATCTTAAAATGGCTGCAATACAATTTTTTTGTTTTATTTTTGTTTAGCATCAAAGCTATTTACAGCGTATCTTGCCAATTTATTCATACTGTTGCTGTCATGGGTTTTTCCCGATTCTCTGTTTTCAGATCAGGAAAAAAACCCCTCAAACACATTATCCCATTTAAGTTTGCAGTGGCAGGAAAAATGAGACTTACTTGTGCTCCCTTTAGAACTGGACCTTGCAGAGGTACTATAAAGCCATTTGTTTTCTCTAAACATAGTTCAACTTCACACAGACGCAAACACATTCTGATGGTTTCCACTTGAAATTCCTCATCTGATCCAAATAGCTCACAGCCTTGACTGTGGAACTGTGAAGAGGCTCCCCTCACCCCCAGCCTCCCCAGGCATTCAGCGCTCCAGACCGAGGAAGGCAGTGCACACAAAGTTTGCGTTTTGTTCACTTGCTCGCAGATTTTCAAAAGCTTTGATCCCCTTCCTTCTGTGCTGCTTGTGAAAAGAAGCAGAGTGATATTTGAGGGAATCCTTCGTTTCTTGGGAGACTCTCATCATGCACTCTGCTGGCTTGGGCAGAGTAAATTTGAGAGCCCGCAGTAAGTGTCACTCTGTTTAGAGATGGCAATTGAGCAGATTCGTGTGGCCTGGAGGGGAAACAGAATTGCACCGTGACACTGTCTGTATCCTCCTTGCTACTCTGTCTGTGCAAAGTAAAGTAACATACCGTATTGTTTATAGTTCTACGGTACAGCCTTTTAAACAAATGCCTCTTTCTTTTCCTCTTCTAGGGCACGAATAAGTTATGTAAGATTCTGGATGGTGGCAGAGCTGCTTGACCCTACTGCCCTGCTGTAACTATTGCCTTACAGCCTCTTCTGTCCAGGCAGTCCCTTTTCACTAGGAAAGGTTAGAAACTGCCCATGCGCCAGCACCCTCCTTTCCCAAGAAATAGTCTTTTGATAGAATTGAAGCTGCTGTGGCTGCAGGCATGGGAAGAGGATGCTGCAGGCATGAGGCTGGCCTGGAAGGAATGACTATAGAGGTGGGAGAATGTCCCTATTTCATTCCAAGTCCTGGAGATGCTGTGATTGTATTGCCTTAGCTCTGTCACATTCGTTTTTATTTATGAGGACCCACAAATGCACTTTATAAATCACAATGCAGTATACCAGCAGCTTTTTGTGTGTGTGTGTTTAACCAGTAGGAATTATTTTGCAGACATATCTCCTTTGTCTGTATATCATCTGGAGAAGTACTTGGTGCATATGTACATGTTGACCAGATTTCTTTTTTGTATTGCCATAACAATTGTGTTGCTCATTGATCCACAGGCTTACATTAGGCTCAATAGAGGTACAAAATCATAACACTTTAGAGATGCAAATTTAAATATATTATATCCATTTTTTATTAGAGAGGGAAGGAAGTTACTTTCTTTCATGCTTCCAATAATGTATATTATTTTTTGTGGCTCAAAACCATGCAAAAGAAAAAAATTAAACCCCACAACAAACATAACAAATGCAAAGACACAAAGACTTTTGTCCAAGAAGCTCACAAATTAAATTTAGACTGAGTTGATGAGTTAAGTTAACAAACAGAAATGGGGCAGTAGGTTAAGGAAGGACAAGGGTTGCAGAAATGAGATTAAATGCAGTCCATGCGGTTCACCCCAATACATTTCCTTATGCCCTGCTCTAGCCTCAGATGCTTCAGAGAAATGGCTGAAGATTAGCTCTCAGGGGCAGGGAACTGTCTTTATGGTGTTTGTTTTCATAGTGCCTAGTTCAATGGGACATTAATCCCCGTTTGGGGTCCTAGAGTGCTACAGCAATACAAATAATATGCACAAAGTAGTATCAATAAGATCCCTTGGCCCAGCTGTTTTCCGAGTGCTGTATCTGAGCCTAACCTAAGAAAAAAAGGAAGGATTCTGCAGTTTTGTAGGGATGTAGCCATTGCTTTGGGTGTCTGTTCTTAGCTTTCGGAATTTGCTCATTCCTTTCAGAAACGATATTTTGACCTGCCACTAAATTTGATATTAACCCTTCCCTTCTCCCTGTCTGATACTAAGTAGCATCTGAAATGTTGGGTCTGACTGTGTAGAGGTAGGAATACCAGAAAAGAGGACCATATAATATCTGGGCAATGACAGTAGTTCTCAAGAATACCCAGAAATTCCGATGCTTGCAAAAGAGGCATCAGAAAACACTCATGACTGACCAAAGGTTTTGCTTTAGATGGCTGAAGACCAGGTTTGAAACCACTGTTGCCTGGCCTGCTGAGTCCTGGTGGGTCCAGGTCTATCATGGCCCAGCAAAGTTTGCCAGCTGAGAAGATCAGCAGCCTCATGAGCTGTGAAATATGTGGTCTGATCCATCAGGATTAGTATGTGCAATTGGCTCCAATATGATGGTCTCTGGAATTTAAGAATAACCTGGAAAACTCAAACTCTGTTTAGACCTTAGTTTTACATGTGATCTGAGCCAGCATTCATGCCTCAGACCTGCTTCTAATGTATTTTGGCTGCACTGTGAAGTGCTAAAGTTTAACTGGAAAAGAGTTTAAATGCTGCTGCTTCACTGGTTTGGGCCCCACAGTGGCCATAGTTCTCCAGTCCTTTACCTGTTATTTCATTCTTTTAAATCCAACTCCCTCTAGAAACATGAGCTCTCATGCAGCTGGTAATTCTTATATGTACAAGTAATGTGGATTTGGATCAAGAAGACATGGTCAGGGTTTGTTTAATTAGCTTCCTGCCACTGTAGCCAAGGCAGAAATTTAAGGTACAGTAACTCATTTTATAGTCACTCTACCTGGCACTGAATATAGATTGGAAAAATTCTTTGCTTGAGCAAGATGTGTGGTAATATTGTTATGCTATATTAAATTGCTCTTTAAAAATTAATTAGATTCTCATGAGTGCAAGAGACTAGTATCCACTACCACAGCCAGGCCTGACACAGGCAAGTCTCCTCCTTACCCAGGACTTCTAAATTCTTCCGTGAAGAGGAAAACCAACCGAAGAGTTGTATCCCACTCTTTTTCTGTTTTTTTAAATGACTCCTAAAGGATTTGATGCTGGGTCTTCAGAAAGACTAGATAAAGCATTAGCTGTGGGTAGAAGAACACATCAGGAACCATACCAGTTCATCAGGGCTGTGCATGCACATCTCCCAGTGCTAAACCAAGCTCCTGTATCAAAAAAGGGTCCCAGATATTTAGGGCAGAAATACTTGCTCCACTTGTGATATTTTTCTTCTGGTTTTCCTCTAGGCTTCCAAAAGCTGTCCCTTAAATGTTGCTTGTGAATGGACAAAATTTTGCACTTTCAAATTCTCTCCTGAGGAATGAGGGCTCATATCTCTCCTTCTCACACTGATACTGTAATTTCACACTTTTTTTTCTCTCCATCAATTGAACCTTTCCTCATTATATATGGCATGCATGTTTCATTTTCATTAGGGCTTTTATAGTTTGGGAAGCCTGATGAGCAAGTGAAGGGAAGGGGCTGGGTGGAAGTACTGCCATCTGAAGGGAAGCAGTCACATGAGGTGGAGGGCTCTCCTGTGTCCCAAAAAGTGCCACTTTGGTCCTCTGCATTATTGGCCTCTCAGATAATACAGAGTTTTGCTGGCACTGAAGCCTCCGGTGAGACCGCAGCCTCTACAAGTGCTATTGCAAAGTAATAAATACACACAGAGGGACAAAATAGCTTAAGCAAATAAACTGGTTGGATGGAAACTAAGCTAAACTAGATAGGGGTCAAACTCTGAGATGACTTACAATTTGCAGCAGCTAGGAGCTAGTCTATTGACTGTCATGTCCCAGCTGTGGTTAATTGCCACCCAATTATCAAAACGTTCTGGGCTGATCATCATCAAAGAGCTCTCACATTATTAGTCTTGTCTTTCACCAGGAGAAGGGCAAGACTTGGAACCCTTTGTGGAAGAGAATATAGGAATGCTGCTCGCTGCATTTTGTAACTTAACGTGGATGAACGTTTAACTTGTTGAATAGTTTGACAACTGCATGGAGAGTACTTCTTCCCATTCTCGCTGATGGGGAGAGCTCTCAGGCACTTGTATAATCGCTGCTGGTGCTTAACTGTTGGCTTGAAGGTTGCACAGTCTGAACCTGATACCTGGGCACTGCCGTGGGATTTCAGGTTTTGTGCTTTAGTTACTTATGGAACGGGCCATAAACAGGAAGAAAACTCAATTAAAATAATTTACCTGTAAAGGTAATTTTTTTTTTAATTAAAAGCCACCCCAGACCTATAAGGTTGTTATATAGCAAAATTCAGCTAGGTATACCTGTATAAGACAAGCATGTACAGCTTAGGCTTTGAATACCCAAAGGATACTTTCCTCTGAAGGTCTCTTACTGGTAACAGAGCAGCATCAGAAGTGTTACATGGATTCTCTGAGCACAACAAAAACTGGTAGCTGTAAGTAATGTCCTATAAACTCTGTGTTTCCTGAAATAAAGCCCACACTGTGATAATGCAATCAAACTTCCTTTATATGAAACCTTCATGTCCTGTCCCAATTCTTTTCTTTCTTCATTCCCACCTCCCTGCCCCTTGGCATTCACTCACAGTGACTTAGTATTAGAATTGTCTCTGAAGCTGGCCCAAGGAGTCATACATATTATTTACATCACAACAGAACCTGGGGGCATCAGACAGGGCTGGGGGGCTGTTATGCCAGCTGCTATTCATCCTTTAAGCACAAGGTTAGTCCCCGGCCCAAAGAGACTACTATCTTGAATTTTAACAGATAGGCCAGAGGGCTGTGATTGTTTCCCTGATGCTGAAGCATCTAAATTCAAGTTGCTGTGAGTAGCAGTCTTTAGGAAAGCCTCTTCCTCTCTTGCAGCAGGGGTATCGCACAAAGCTGCCAAATTGAGATATCCTGAGATCGTTGCTAGCTGTTGGTGCAGAAACCACAGCAGTCAACCAGTGGCATGTAACACACACCGGGCAGACATAAAGTGAACACAAAGATTTCACAAATTTAATGCAAGTACAGCCTAATGCTCTTATTCAGAGCACGGGTGTATTTCTACCTCAAAATAAGAGAAAACAATTCCTGCAAGTCTCTCAGAATCAACCGGATTTTTAAAAGCTTTTGACTGGAATAAAAACCTCCAAACTCAAAAACCTTTAAACCATTTAAAGCCACGTTAGAAGGTCAGCCTGTAAGTATACAAAACACTGGAGACCACCATATGCTAATCTGAGCTTAACAAAACACATAGCATTACCAAGTGTAATTATACAGTCCAGCTATTAGTAGCTTTACCTCTGGCTGTTCTCCATCCTGCTTTCAAGCTACATCCTTTCCTTTCATCTTATACTACACCACATGAAACAGGTGAGCTATTCCCTTTATATAGCTCAGGGCTCCAGTCACATGGCTCTCAAAGCCTGGCATCTTCATTTAATCATTTAAAAGAATCAAAATTATCAGAGATCTTTGATGAACTCCATGCCAAAATTTAATTCTGTTAAACATTCAAAGCTATCAAGTTAAAAAAAAAAATTAATTAATTTTTCCTAGGAATATCTACTTTGAAAAGCTGCCCTGGAGGGTACATTTGTAGTTTAGGAGACTATCTTTCACAAATCGGCCATACATCACTGCTAGCAAGTTCTACAAAAAGAGATCTCCAATGCTTTTTATTGTCAAGGCAACACTGTGGTTTCTGCATCCCGTTTGTTCATGCATAGATAGTAACAGCATCCACTTTTTATCTGATCCATTTGAATTTTTATCTTGACTTAAACGCTACTGATTTCTTACAGGAAAGTACAAATTGTTTAGGGTTATCTACACCAGTAACAACTTCTGACAGCAAAGAGATGGTGATACTTGCCCTAAAGTCTGTATTTGTTACCTCAGCACTGGATTAGATGACAGTGCCAATGACTGGGTAGAGCAGTAATTTTTAGTTTTGGGATCCTTGAATGCATGGACGAGACTAGCGAATTATTTTTAAGGGGTCTGTGAAAGGTAGCTCAGATAAAGCAGACTCATGACAATGGGTTTAAATTGGCTTGAAAGGAGCTTGAAGTGCCTTCGGAAAAGTCTGTGGGGATTGCAAACTGGAAAAGATTAGATCCCTGGGGCTAAGTTATCTGCTCTGATTTAGGAGCTTGGGTCCTTGTTATCTGTTATGCCATTCTTTCTTCTACAAGATTAACCCCACATTCTTGCATAAGGGTTCTGTTTCCACCTAGACCATCTGACCCCAGAGAGTGCAAGTATTGCCCTGACCGGCATACAACACTTACGGTGTTTTCTCTCCACCATACACTTTTCTTTTCAGTTTCCGCTAATCTATTGCTGCTGGGTATGTGACTGTCATGACACATCATAAATCCCAGGATTAGGCCTCTGAGAGGCTGCAACAGTATCACAGAATCACAGAATAACTAAGTTGGAAAAGACCTCCAAGATCATCAGTCCAACCCATGCTCTAACACTTCAACTAGACTATGGCACCAAGTGCCATGTCCAGTCTTTTTTTAAACACATCCAGTACCTTCTGGGTAAGTAAAATATTTCCCGACCTTCCTATATTCCCATGAACAAAAATGGGGAGATATTTCATTTTCTTTCAAGATCTGTGCTGCTTTTAGCAGTAGAGGAGTATTAAGATGCCTGCTAGTATGAATATAAGTAAAATATGCATGTGTGAGTTTTATTTTAAGACAAAGAGCTGTATTTTCCAAACGCAGATGTACGTGGTGATAGTTCTGCTGTGAGTTCATCTGCTCTGTGAAGTCACTCTCCTGACATGAAGGTCACTGTTATGCATATTTGCTAAAAATCTTTGAAGATCATCTGGTCCAACCTCTTGCTACAGACAGAATAGACTTTAAAGTTAGGTTATGTTGCTCAAGGGCTGCATCCAGTCAAGCTTTAGAGATTTCGCTCTCCGGCCAACCTTTGCAAGGGTGAAAATTTTTACTCTCATGATATTTTCTGCCCTTTAATCTCAACGAGATTTCTCTGGTGGCAGCTTGTTCCTGTCACCTCCCATCCTCTCACTATGCACCTCCAAGCAGAGCTGGCGTTGCCTTCCCCATACTCTCCCATTTGGTAGTTGCAGACTGCAGTAGGATTCCCCTTCATCCATCTCTTTTTCAAGCTGAACAAGCCCAGCTCTCTCTGCCTCCCCTTCTCTATGGTGTGCTCCTTCCCCCTCACCATCTTGGTGGCCCTCCACTGGACTCGTTTCAGAATATCCGTGCCTGTCGTGCACCGAGGAGTGAAGATGAGCCACAACATTCCCTATTCAAGCTCCTAAGTGCTGAATATGGAGGAATAATCACTTCTCTCAACCTCCTGGCTACACGCTTGCTGCAACAGCCCAGTGTTTGGGGCTGAGTCACAAGGAGGAGGTGGAGGTAAGCACGGGATGGATGTGCTGTAGGGCACTGAGGTAACACTGCTGCATGCACTTCCATCACAAGTAGCATGGCATGGTTTCGGCAAACAGGGTGTCTGCTCACAGCTTTCCGCCCCACCCTGCTGCTCAGACAGGCTAATGTTCGTGAATCACTGTAATTCAAAAAGAGTATAGTTTGCTTTCAATTGCCACAGCTGTGAGCTGCAGCACTCACACAGATGATTCACAAAGAGTTCAGCTTTCAAGGCCCAGGGGCTGGGGAGGCCACTGGTTGCAGTGCCAGAAATTACAACCTTGTTTGTGTATGAGGGGTCTTACATGCACCGTGGGATTTGGTGGGATTTGAATTAAAACCTCAATGGTTATTTCTTTCTGTCTTTTTCTTCTATTCCTCTACGTTCACTATGGGAGCTGTCAGGGAGTGGGTTAACTGATTTGTTTGCTATTTTATTATTGGATTTGGCTGGAGAACTGTTGAGGAGAATTGCGTGGAGGAGAATTCTTCCTCTTCTCCTAGTTCAGCTTAGGAAATGTGGCAAGGTCAGCAAAGAATGGGCAAATTTCTTTGTCAAGCCGTAGACAGATTTCATATGGGTCATGACAGGAACTCCAACCTTAATGCTACACCAGCAACAGTCTTACAAGAGCTGTGAACTATTTGGCAGAAAACTGGCAGTTTTGTAACCAAAATCCAATTTTGAGGGAAAGTTAGCTTTGAGCCTTTTTTTGGATACTGTTTTGCTGTTGTGAAAAGCAATACATATGGAGGCCCATTAGAGCCTAAGGCTATTGTTGATACAGTCTTGACTAATTCTTGGCATTCCCTTACCTTCCTTTGATAGCTCAGCTGGTAGAGCGGAGGACTGTAGGCTCTCTCTAGAAAGTAATCCTTAGGTCGCTGGTTCAACTCCGGCTCAAGGGAAAGATTTTTGAGTTTTGTTTTGGCTTTTGTCTTTCACGTATTTCTGGAGTTTACAACTTTGCAGAACTGCCCCTTCCAACCACTCTATGCTCTGTGAGAAATTAGTCTATTTGAAAGATACCACTTTCAAGGATTTCATTTTCACTACCCTCCTTTTCTGCTTCAGCTCATTCTCACAGCTGTGGTGCTTTGACCATTGCCACTACTTTACTTAACCAACTGATGCCCACCATAAGAGCTTCTGTTCTGCAGAGGCTCAACAATTTCCAGAGAACCTTGACAGAGCACACACTGCAGAACTTGCAGAGCCCCTTTTAGCTGAGTTGGGTGTGGAAAATGGGGACAGGTCCAGTTATTTGGGTAGCTTTTTGCTAGTTTCAACCCTTTTCCTACCTGATTGTTTCATCTTGAAGTTCTGAGGTTTTGAGCAAGACAGTGGAGTGCTAAGGTAGGGAAGAAAAATGTTTTTGTGAAGAGAGGAGTGGAACACCATGATCATTCAGGTCCTCATACCTGCCTGAAATAGCAACTACATGCAACAATAATCACTGGCCTCCTGAAAGGGTCGTGAATACCACTGTGCATGCTGTCCTGAGGTACATAATTTCCATGCACTGTCCATTTCAATGAAGAATTGTAAAGGTTGGGGCTGATTACAAAGGAAATGGGTAAGAAAGAGCCCTATGAAAGGACACCAGAAGCCAGGTTAAGGAGGCGTTTTAGGTACTCATTCATACAGAAACCAACATCAGAAACTTTCAGAGAATAGAAAACAGGGCACTGAGACCTGTTAAAATTTTGTTTCACATAGGAAACTGACTCACTTTCACAAGACACAATCAGTTCTGAGACGTCTGTAAGAGGCTTTATTAAAGCAAAGATTAGAGGGTTTTAGATGTTTACATTAGACGAGATGACATTAGGGGATCCAAATCCCAAAGCTCATGCAAAGCTTCTCATGCAAAGCATCTCCTCATGCAAAGTGCAATGCTAAGCTGAACAAAGGCAGGAGAAGGAGGTGGCAATTTTGTTCAGTTGTTTACCTTTCATTGTGCTTAATAAGAAATATTTGCAAGTAGTTGGAGTCAAATACAATGAGGAACCAGTACTAAGATAGAATGAATTATCAAGTGATGATATGTAATCCCAGTATTTTAAAGGGGTTTTTTTTCACTAATTAGCATCAGATCAATGACCATTGATCATAGTACAACAGCAGTTTTCTTTGTCCTTCCAAATCCAGCTGCATTAATTCCTCTTCAGCCTGCATAGAAGTACAGAGTTACAACCTCATAACCATAATGGGTTTTTGGCACAGGGAGGCACAGGACAGGAGGAGGCAATTCTGCCTCTCTCAACAACACAGCCTGCTCTCAAGGCCCTGGGAGTGGGGTGGGCAGGTCATGCATTTATTCCACTGTAGGTCCTCCCACAGTGGAATGGGGTTGTAAAAGCAAGGGTGGGAGAGGCAAGAAGATTCTTTTGCAGTCCTGCTAGGACTCCCAGGGAGGAGGATGTACAGCAGCATCATCTTCAGTGAGAATCTGTCAGTCACTTTAGATGAGGGGGCAGGGAATGTATGACCCTGGGTGATGTCACAGGAGGAACTACAGGTAGACTGGGTTAGAAGTCTGTCCCAAGGCACCTGGGACAGATTCCCTTCTTACAATGTGCCTTTTACAGTCTTGGTGAGCAATAAGGCAAAGCCGAAACCTTTCCAAATGAGAAAATACATGATTCCTGCCTTTAATTGCTACAATAAACCTGAAGCTTTTGATTCAAAACCTTCCAATAATCATAACATGTAAATCCTTATACTCATGTCAGGGAAAAGACCAATGATTTGCCTGGCACTAGAGAATGGTGATGACTGATGAGCAGACTGGCTGCCTCACAGGTACTTTGTGCAGATCTTTGCTGACTTAATATTTCAGTCTGGGTTGCACAAGGTATGACTGAAAAAAGAATGAAAGGAGAAAGGATTAATTAAAAGCAGGTTCTCATTGCAAGTGGTATTCCTTTTGTGGTTGAAGAGGGTGAGTTGTTACAGCATGGATTCACCCTCATGCTGCTGCACACCAGTGGGTAATTGGGTCCTGGTGGAAATACCACCTAATGTGGTTAGCTTCTCTTATCCCAGGGCTGTTCCATTGATGCTATTTCAGCTGCCAGGACTGCCCTGTACTAATGCAGTGGTGACACGGACTCCAAGTCTTTCTCTTCAATGACATCTGCACAAGGTAATTTTAAAAAATAGAGTCCAGCAAGTGTAGCCATCAAGCCAGAAACATGAATTTAAATAAAGTTCTGGTGCTTTTCTCAGACACGTGATGTAAGAAGCATTTAAAATTTTATTATCTTCTGTGGTTAGGAGCTTCAACCTTTTCTTTAATCTTGAACAAGCTTCCCCCTCAAAGCCGAACATCTCTGACTCATTGGACATTGTGAAGGTCGCTCTGTCCTTGTCTCAGAAATGGCACCCCACAGACCAGACCTCTGAAACAAAGATGTAACCAGCTGGGGACACGATGAAACAGCAGTAATACACTCCTATTAGACAAGATAGTGTTTGTTTTAAGTGGGATGAGTGGGATTTTCCTTCCCTTTCCTAAACACTTCTTTTTTGTCTTCTTGTCTCACCTCTTGTCCCAAATCTTGTCTCACCTCTTGTCCCAAATCAAACCTTTAAGCTGTCACCTAGCTTAGAAGCAGTGTACTGTGTGCTGAAGAAATTGAAGCTCACAGAGTTGGTGTAAGCATGTTGCAAAATATACTTTTTCCCGAAAAGCAAGAGCAGTGCTTGCATCCCCATTGGACAGCCTGGTGAGTGGGATCCAGTTGCCTGTGCCCACAAGGCTCCTTATCTGGTTATTTTGTACCTTTGCTAAGCAGCAAGTGTTCTGTGGTCTGTGACTGGTCTCCTCTGTGCTCATTCTGAAAGTAACTTTTCGTTAAAAATTTGAAGTGTGGTTTTGCCACTGGTGTAACTCCAAGTTCTCAGTTGTACTTGCTTTGAATGACTTTGTGTATCTTGAGCTTTCTTTGGATTTTCCAATATAAATGAATGCCAGCTTCGCTGTAGACACCTGATTTCATCTGCTTGCATCAAAGCAGGGAATGCTTATTCCAACACAATGTGGAACAACTGAGCAAAGCAGGATCTGCCTAGGGAAATCTGTTTAACCTTACAGAAAAGCTGGGTAATCTCCAAATTTTGAATGATGCGAGCTGCATGCTCTGGTATCAGGTTTGAGCCTGGAAATGTAGCACTGTATCAGTGATAGGACTGAAGCTCTAACTTTGTACTGAGCCCACTGCTTTGAGCACTATAAAATTTTTCTGCTGTCATTGCTTTCTTGTGGCCACCTGTTGCTTGTGGTCATGCAGATTTTGATGAAGCTCTCTGAGCAGGGTCATATCTTTGTAAAGTTTTTCACTTTGACAAGGAAAACATAGTCCTGATTCCTGTCTGGAGTAATAATATAAATCAATACAGGCGACTGCACGGTTCCCTTACAGCTCTAGAGGTAGAATCATGGCAATTAAAATAATGTGCAATTAGGGAGAGCTTGAAAAAGCTTTTAAATCCAGGAAGCAAGTCAAGATGCTTTGCTGATGACTTGCTAGTTTGTAGAAATTGCAAGTGGTTGCAAATTTGTTTGCTTTTACCATGAAGTAAAACTATTATCCAGCATGTGTTTAGCTGAATTTATGAAAAGCCTCTCAGCATGGCTGGAAATGACCAACAGTTGTTGTTGCCTTTACTTGCAAGCACCAGATCAGGTAGTTTTACACTGAACTAAGCAACTGTTTGCACATTTCTCTAGGCCTTCTTAACCATCCTCTACCAACCAATTTTTCTTCTCCTATTGTCATTGTTATAATCAGACCTTGATAAGCATTGCTGCCAGAGACACCAATCAGTCCCATGTTATCATCTGGATATGATTAGAGTCTTCAGGACAGATTGAAGCCATTTGATAGCATAGATTAGTTCCTTATTTAATTTTGCACCATTTCACCATTCACTGTTGTAAAATTCTTGCCTCATTTAAGAGGGTATTTTTTTTTTACATTGTAAATAACACAATCTATTTTGTTGTGTGAATCCAAGTAAGCTTTGAAGTTTGCAGCTTTGTAATTTGAAAGTCATCTGGAGAATGTATGCTCTCTTGTCATCTTTAATCAATGCACGATAATCAATTATCATATCAAAGTGTTCAGTTACTCCTTAGTGCTGAGGTGCTGTAGCTCTTTAGCTTAATTTCATAGAAGATTCTCAGCACTCTCACTGCAGCATTGAGGTTACATATCTAACTGCTTAAAGATGAAAATGAAGCTGGTACTATTTGAACACCAGTCTCCTCACAGAAAGCAGTGCCAGATGCTTCTTCAGCACTGCAAACCACTGTGTTGCTGCCAGTTCCTAAGAAGAGAGCCTTTGTCCATCTGTGCTTTTAGGCTTAGGAGGGATGCTAAGAATCCTGGCCTTTTTTTTGTATTTTTTTGCTGAGTCTGGAGAAGTTTCAGCATTCCCTTTGCCTGCAGTACACTACCCTTCCATTTCCAGGGATTATCAGAGGAAAGTTACTACTGACTGAGTCCGTACGTTTCATGTTTATTTGAAGGCTGTGGAAAAGGAACATGAATAGGTCAAGTGTAATTGCTACTTAAGTCTCCCAAACCTTATAGAGGCCTGAGAAGATCTGTACTTTGAATTAAGGGTCTCTCCAAATACAGAGTTGAGGTGTTGGTACTCCATATTGCTTTTTTTGGAGTATGCAGAGCTAAAAAAATCCTGATAATTTTATGTCAATGTAGAGCAGGAGAAGTCACCTGAATTTTCTGAGGCTTTGACTGCTAGGTGTCCTGACCATCCTTCCTTGTTTCTCAAGTTCCTCACTTTTGGGAAACCATTGACTTAACCCTCCAAGAAACCAGTAACAAGACTTCCTATGATTTCAGTTTGCAGTAGCAGAATGATCTCCTTGGTTCCTCCTTCCAGAAAAATATCAAACTACCAGTGAATGAAACTCCAGGAGTCCATTGCTGTATTAAATCTTGGAGCATTGTCACACCCCGTTTTCCAGCAGTGACTCTGTGCTAGGAGAGCTGGGTGGTGTGTGGGGTAGGGAATGTTCCTTCTGCTGTGATCCAATGGGGAAGGAGGAGAGTGGTGGCGATCAAGCAGGGCTGCTGGTGCAGGAGCTCTGCTTGGAGGTCCAGTCCATCCATCCATCCATCCATCCATCCATCCATCCATCCATCCATCCATCCATCCATCCATCCATCCTCTGAGGCATGCCATTGCTTTCCTGCAGGAAGCTACATGCATGTGAATGGGCCAGTACTTAGTTCTTCATGAGAAATGAAACAGCACATATAGCCAGGAAAGGACAGTGAAAAGAGCAGAGAGGACACAAAGCTATGTTTGAGCCAGTTTTCATCAGGCTGAAGGAAGGAAAGTATGAGTAGCTTTGTTGTGAGAAGCACAGCAATTATCCTCGTCTCAGCTTGCTTTTTGAGAAATAATCAAACTTGTGATGAGTCTTGTGACCTGTCAGACCTCCCAACTGAACTGCAGCTGAAGAGATTCACTATAAAAGGGTGTAGGCTGCTTCTTATTGTTGATTTTTAACCATGAGAGGTCCTAAGGGAAACAGCATATAACAATAATATGTAATGGTCCTCTGATGAGCATCTGGTACTGGGTGTTTTTTTCTTTTAAATTGCATTAAAATTAAGAATGCAGTACTTCACCGAGTCCTCATTTCCTGTTAGGAGGCAAATTATGATGCTCTATTGATTGGCAAAGCTGTTTCCCATCCTGCATAAGTGTGGTTAGTGGACAGAACTCTTGTAGACACAGACGTGCCCTACCACCCCCCTCAGTTCTGAAAGTTTTTCCCTCTAAATTATTCATAGTGAAACTGCTGATCCTCAAAATTTAAAACAGAGGAGAGAAGGTATAAAATACTCTCATGTATGCCTTTGTATTAATTTATGTGCTATCACATTGAATAAAAGGAAATAGCAAGTTAAGCATGTTCAAGAAGCCACATGATGAGGATAATTGATGCATTCAGCCTATAGAACATACATATAATAGTCTATTGTAGTTATGGGATGGGCCAGCCAATATTTTTTCCTTGGAGATCATTACTTAAGCAGATGACATTTGACCCTTGTCTTTTCGAGCTTGGAGAAGTTTGCCAGAAAGTAACCCTTTGTGTCAATCTGCCTTTAATATCTCCCTCTGAGCAGCCTCAGTTTTTCATTTAACTTGCTTCTGAACGTTAATCTGCTTTTCATCCTAGGGATCTTTATGAGAAATAAATTGGAGCCTTTTCAGAAAAGCAATTGTAAAAGCTTTTTCCTTACTAGTTAAAAGCTTGCCACAATGTAGCAGCAATGTATGTGTTCTAAAATGCTGTAAAATTTATCCAAAAAAAAGCCAAAAAAAAGGCAACAGCGCAATGCTGGAGAGACATGCTGGCTGTTTCTGTATGGAAACTTGCTGACCTGCGTGTTCCATGGAAGCATAGGAAATGGCAGCTGACAGGAGGCCAAAGAAACTTACGCTAGGAAGGACACAGATACACTTTGACATAACTTTGTAGTTACCATTGGTCCTCATCCCAACCAGGTGGCTGATGGGCAGAATAAAGAGGAAAGGTTCACACCCTAAGTGGCAAACCACATTAAAGTAGCTGGTTTAAATAGGTTCTGACTCAGGAAGGGAAGAGTGCTGCTTGAGACCCTAAAGACTGGAGTTGTGCATAAAACTGGGTGGCTCCTTTTCAAACTTACTAGAAGAAAAAACGAAGGAGATACCAGTGAAGAAAGTGGGCTCCACTGGGAGATCCTCTGTGTCAGGGAGACAGATACACATTGGGGACAGTCATCATCTGCCCCTGGGGGCAGGCACCATCTGAATGCTTCTTGGCACCCAGGTCTACCCTGTGAGGTATACTTGTGTATGCAGGGACTGGAAAGAATATGCAGGTTTTAATCTGAGTTGGATTGCTCTTCAGGGATGCAGTGAAGAGGGTTTTTTTCTCATCAATTACCCTCTTACAAGGGGAGTGTGGGTAGACCTCTGGAATGAATTATAAGGAAATCCCATATCCTCCTATAAAACAACAGAAAAGCCTAACATCAAGGTGAATGGTAAGGGATCATTGGTGATTTGAGAATGAATGTAACTTGGAGCCCTTTCCCCACACCACAGTAATTACTGGTGAAAAACCCTCTGAAATATGGCTTCTCTGAAGCCAAGGTGCCAACAAGTTCCTTCCCATTTGTTTTCTTTATGATGAGGCCTTTCTCTGCTCAGTGCACATGATGATACCCACTTTATTAAAAAAAACCTACACAACTGATGTCTGCTTTTTCTTTGCTAGGAAAGACAGACCTTGGCGAATAATTACTTCTTGTTCTTACTCCTAACATATGTATGACTTATTATTTATAGAGACTTGTAAGAAAAATGGGAATGATTTTCTTGACCTGGTAAGTTACAGCTTAAACCAATATAAGAACAAAGGAGGGGTACATAAGAAGAGGACATAAGAGATGCTTTTGTTTAAAGAGTCACATGCATGGCTAATAGATGTAGCCAGAGAAAAGAGATAAAATAACCCAGATTAATAACTATGACTTTCTGCTGGCTTATTGCTTTCTAAAAGCTTTACCCTCTGCGGACACAGAGCTGTATAAAAGATGAAGTAGTTGCACTCCACATTTTAGTCATCACAGTAATGATGGCAACATCTCTGTTAACAAACTCATGTTCTCCAAGGAAGGCAGTTGTCTCTCTAGTATTTCCAAGGGAAAAATTAATCAGGTTCACTTCTCTGTTTTGCCTCTATATTTGCTTCTTTATTCTTTGCTTTTCAGTGCTTGACCTTTGTTGAATTAGTCTTGTAAAGCAACAAAATGCTGCTTTAAGTACATAAATTTTGATCCTTCTGCTTCCTGTGAACAGGTCCAGCTAAGCAAGTGGAGAAGAAACCTGTCAGGATGCCATAACAAGCACTGTATATCAGAAACTCACTGGACAGAAAGCCTAGCTCAAACACTAACTGTTTTTCCAAAGCAGGAAACATTGCTTAAATTCATATATTAAATATTTATTTGTGCATCATGAGGAGCTTTCACATAAGCTCAGAATAGCTGGAAATCAGGACAAAACTTGAAGTTTACTCCCTCATTGCTATGAAAACAATTGTCTGTGGTATTTTTCAAGGAAGCCCCTCAGTTTCTGAGCTAGGCAGAAAGGTGTTGCAATTGACCTCAATACTGTGTTCTTCAACAATGGAACAGGAGGACTTTTAGGCTGATATTTAAGAACTAGTAAATGTCCCAAAAGGAGAGAAAGAGAGAAATGGACAAAGACCCAGAAGTGGAGAGAACCAGCAAAGGGAAAGGGTGACACGTATGGGAAAGGAGAAGAGGACAAAATGAGAGTGATGTTTATTTCACAGAAGTGAAATCAGAATGCACAAGTACAGATTGAAAGAAACCCACACAAGATTTTTTTAACTGTAGAGAAGTTCAAAACTAGAATGAGTTGATTCTCCTTCTTTCTCTTGCTTTATATCTGTTCTGTTCCAGAAATTACCATTGAATTTGGCACCAACAAAAAGACAAGAATCCATGGAGTCGCAGAGACATCCTTAGCCCTGATGTCTGTGAGAGATAAAGGCTGAAGAGCTCAAAGAAGGTAGGGGTGGTCTTGCCATTAAGAAGTTGGGTAGATACAGGGGAATGTGCTACCATTCACCTATGGCTTTTTCCAGGGCCCTGCATTACAACACTCCCCCCAGATATTTTGCAAGTGTATAGAACTAACTCTCCCTGCAATATCCTGTTGTGGGGTTGTGTTATCACCCTTCCTCCCCCTGCCAAATACCTGCAGCAGTGGCAGGACCTAGACCCTGGTGGGGTAAATGTCTTACCAGTGTTGGCAGGTTGCTTCAGCCAACAAGCCTGGTAATCTTGTGCTTTTATGAACACTGAACTCACCTTGGATATTGAAAGAAAGTAATGCATTAATTTGTAAGCATGTTGGGTTTCTTTCAAGGCACACCAGTTTGTTCCTCTGCACATCAGCATGGAAACAATTTTCAGGCTGGAGAACCAGTAAGCTGTCTCTCAAGGAGCTGTGCCAAATGCTCTTCTGTCCCTTCACCTTCAGAGTCATTCTTTATTCTACATCTTTTCCTTCAATTTCACCATCTGAGCTTGAATGTGGCCTTCTGACATGAAGAATCTGGGTGAGTAGGGCCACATTAGCTGCAAAATCCCTAGCCAATCTTATTTTTTGGCATGAAGGTGGCTGTTACAGCATTGTTTTTATTATTCATCAAAAGGAAACTTTTCAAAGTAAATACATCAAATACCACATAACATAAGCTCTTCCCAAACACTGCTTCCTCTCCCTTTTTCTCTTCCCCTACCTCCTATTTTTATAAGTAATCAAGTTGTTACTCTAGAGTCAATTCCAGGTCATCTTTCATTTGCTCAAAATATATCCTTATTGGCAAGCTATTTTCCCATTATTCAGGAATACACATATTGTTTTACTTATATCTGTGTGCTGTATTTTATGCTCTCATATAAATGTTATGCCTGGATTATCATAACTAGAGCAAACTGGTCTTAGGGTTTGCTGTTGTTATTTTTAGATTTCCCCCTCCTCTAAAACAGAGGAGAAGTATTATTGTATCTATTTTTCGCTATTTTTTTTAGTTCTTGGAGTGACATGACTTTTCATGTTTCTCTTTAGTAAGGTAGATTTCCCCTCACCTGTTTGAGCTTCCCTACTTTGGGGAATCATGATAGCTGAGTTTCGAGAAAGATTAGCAGATAAGCAACATTGCTTCCATCCCAGGAAGATCAGGAAAGAAGACAAGGCAGGGACAGATCCCAGAAATTCATTACCTGCTGTGTAAAAGAATTAGTTTGTCTCCTCTGTTTTAAACTTTGCTAGTTGCAAGAGCGTCCCTGTTTCTAGTGTAGTGGGATCTGGTGAAATCTGCTGAGTTCTGCATTTGCTTACTATGTTCTTGATTTTTGGAGCTGATCAAATAAAAGTTCATATTTACATCTTGTGGGCCCAGTGAGGGAAAGCACCTAAGTCCCATTGTCTTCAGGATGTTCTTAAATATTTGCTGAAGGGATTAACTTACTTAAAGCCTCAAATTCTCTGCAAAAGAATGCATTTGTAACAAATACATATTGCTGTTATTAATCTTATCACTTGCCTGTGCATGCTAACACTTGATGGACTGTAGAGACATACAGTATGCATAACAGATGGATTTTCTTCTGTATGGATGAAAAAAGACAAAACAGAATTTTCTCCTTATTTTTAGGATGACTGTGAAGGTGGAAGACCCCTGGAGAAAAGTGTGCTGCTGCATTCTCTGCAGCCTTGTGTTTTGTTTGTCTTTTTTTTTAATGGTCTAATGCAGAAAGGCAGCGTTCTGCTCCCCTGCCTCTCTTAAGATACTCAGTTTATTCATGCTCTCTGCTTGTTAATTTGTGAATGACTTGAAGGCACTCAGAGCATTGAAAGAAATCTCCTCCTAGAGGTTTTTAAAAGAGACTCTCCTGGATTTTTTGAAGTTGAGGTATTTATAGTTTGCACAGGCTTGTTTTTTTCTGAGTAAATGTGTGCTAGATGCTAATGCTTGCACTAAAACTGGGTGTCTTATAGTAGGTATGATGTTTAACTGGCACACAAGATTCAAGAACAGAGAGGATATACGAACATTTGAGTCTCATTAGGTGAATTGCTCAAAAAATTCTGATCTCTTTCATTATTTTAGCCCCAAAGAAGAAATCCTCTATAAGATAGATGTTTAAACATTGAAGCCAACAGACAAACAAAGAAACCAACCTTTTATCATTGTTGGTGGAAAAAATATGCCTTATACTTCGCACAACTCATGAGGAACAGCCGGCAAAGTTCTGGTTGCAAGTAATGTTCTTGTTATTTGATGTTTTCAGGAGAAGAGAGAAGAGCTTGTAGTTGAATGGTTTCCCTGGCAGCTTCCTGTATTTAACTTCAGGATGAATGTCAAGTGAAATGCCAGAGTGAATGACAATGACCAGGACATGTTTGTGTGACACTTCTCTTCCCCAGACTAATTTAGTTATGCCCTGCTCGACAACAGTTCACAAGTTGTTCTTGAAACAGTCAAGGATCCCAGTGAGATCAGGTTTGCTCTTTGCCCACCTTGGCCTATTCACCTTCCCCATTGCCTTGGGAGCCTTCATTGCTGTGCCAATTACAGCCTCAACTGAGGCTGTCTGTAGTGGATATTGATATTTGAACAAATAAACCAAGAGTCTTGTCTTGATAGGTGATGTCTCTACAATTTATTTTCCTGTGGCATGTTTGTACAGATGTAATGGTTGGTATGCCCCTGCTTTTAAATAATCAGGACTATATTGGGGGGCAGGAGGACAGGACTGATTTGCTGTGAGGGTGCTGCAGGAGTTTGCACCACACTCCTGTGGCTGTGCTTCTGTTCAAACATGCTGCCTAACCCCCTGCTTGCAGTGGTGCCTTCTGTTTCCATCTCTCCCTCTTCAGAAGGGGCTTGTGATCCCTCACTCTCAGCCTGGGAGAGTTATCATTTGCTTTACAGTCAAATGGTACCATGAGTTCCTCCATCACTCCATCCTTTCTGCCCCAGGCAATGCCCTCACTCTTATTTGCTCTTATTTCAAGCTCTTTTTCCCTACATGTGTTTGACATGTTCAGGGGTGGAGTTGGAAGCATTTAGATCTCTTGTTTTGTGGCCAGCAGGACTGGGGGAACAGTCTGCTCCAAGCAGAGCTTCTCCTCAGACTATTCACTCATATCCAAATGGCAGTGGGGGGAAAAAAAAGGCTGATTGTATGCTCTCCAATTTTCTCTATTAGGAAGATCAAAAGAATTGCTGCCTTTACTGGCAAATCTCAAGGATGAATTGTGGCAGCCAGACTAGTACTGGTCTGTGTTGAACTGTAGTCACCCAGAATAAATCAGCACTAATTGCAGTCTAGGGCTGTGATTCCAGAGGGGCTGCTTGAGTACCACACAGTGACCCCGACTGCCTGGTTGTTAAAGCCAGCATCAAAACTCCCAAGGACATCAGGATACACATGGCTGAGGCTGCACCCTTGCCTGCTGTAACACCAGTGCCTTGTTACCCCTCTGAGGAAACAAGATGGAAAGTGGTGTGGTGAGCACTGTGATCCCGCCTTTGGCAGAGCATGACTGCCCCAGCATTGTGGGATCCAGAGGGAAGGCTAGACCTTTGCTTTCTATTCACAGGAGACTGGCACAAAGTTGCTCTGGTGGCCTTGGAGAAGATGGGGCAGCTGCGAGTTCAGGTACTTGTTCTTTCCCAGCTTTGCACATGGCAAGATCTGCCACCCACTGTGACAGGGACCATCTCCTGACCCCATGGTGCTCCATGGTGGCACCAGCCAGACCAACCATTTCCACCACAGTCAAGTAAACTGTTCTTTTGTTGCTGTCACCTGTAATGATTCTTGTTCTTCTTCCATGCCTCCCTCCAGAGGTAGTGGTTGCTGCCATATGGGTGATCATATGGTATCCTGGCTTACCCAGCTTTGTCACAGGAATGCAGAAGAATCAGCAAAATACAGTCTCCACAACACAAAAAAAATTCCATTATTTTATTTTAATTTCATTCTCACTGAAACTATATTTCAAATGAATGCAGTTTTAAATACAAATGAAATATGTATAGTATAAATTTCATATTTTCCTTATAAAGGACAACCAGGAAAAGGAATTCAAGTCAGTTTAAAAGCCCAACTAATCTGAAGACTTGAGTGCTGGACAAATTTGAAGAACATTTCTTAGCTGCTATAAAGAGAATAACTTTTTATTTGGAAAAACAAGGCAAATATTGGGAATAACATTGATGCAAAGGCACAAATGTGGCCTGCAGGAAAGCAAGGAGGGTGGCCCACCTTCCTGACACTTGTCCCTGGGGAAAATGCGAACAAGAACTGCAGGCATGAATTGAACTGAAATGGCTGTGGTAGGTATGTGACTTGAACTGTGGGAGGTGGTGAGGACCAGAGAGAGCAAGCCCAAGTGCTCCTTCTCCTATGCACACCAGGCCCACCAGGTTCAGGGGGAAAGACATCCCCCTGCATTAAATTAAGGGGCTGGAAAGCTGAGCGAGCTTGGGCAGAGAGTGAGGTGAGGTTTAGTGGGCCTGTGGTGGAAGTGGGTGCTGCTGGTGCTGTGTTGCCTCTTGCCAAGGTCTATCAGGGACCAGGTGATGCCTTCTGCACCATTGGGAATGGCAGCACAGGACCAAGCTTTGCCCTTGCAAGCTGCAGACTGGGTGCTAGGTGCCATTGGCTCAGTTTTAATTAATGCTTTTAATTAAGAGAAATTAAAAGCAACTCTTGGTCAGGTGTTAAACCTGATGCTGAGAAGCTGACACCAATCACACCCCTTCAGAGCAATTTATAAACACTGGCTAACTAATCCTCCTCATTTGACTGGGGGAAGGAGCAGGTAGGGATCTCTCTCACCTCCACTTTGTATAGATTTGATGGGAGGTAGGATCCTGTGCCTCTTTTCTCCAGGTGAAAGGAGTAGGCCAAGCCAGGAGTAGGCCTGACTGTGTCTGTGGATTGGCATGGCATGGGATGGGATGGGGCAACATGGGCAAGTAGGACACAGGTGAGGACCACAGCCTTGGCTTAGGAGAGAGATTTATAAGTAGCACACCACATTGCTCTTCTTTTTATAAACAATAGGAAATGTCTTGCTGCCAGATGCTCAGCTGGTGTAAATCAGCAGAGTACCACAGATTTATACCAGCTGGAGAGGTGGCTGGGGTGCCCCAGTGGGAAGGGGATGGGGGAAAGGCAGAGAGGCTCTTTCTGTTAACTGCTCCACCGGCCTTCCTTCTGGATAAATGTCTCCATATGTTAACTAATGCTAATTAAAACCAAAAGCACAGAGGAGCTCTCAGGATGTGTGTGTAACAGGAGCACCCCAGGATCCTGCACTGCTGTAATTTTTCTCCTCTCACTGGGTCTCACCTTTTATTTGGTGTTGCACCTTCCTGGCTGATATTTAACCTTGCTCCTGGTGCTCTTTGTTGGAGTTTTGTCATGCATACAATATTGCTCTGGTGGGTGTAGGACTGGTGTCTACAGACACCTGGGGGCAAACCCAGATGTTTCACTGGTCAAGGGGGAAAATATGTTTTGTTGCAGCATACCTTGCAGTCATGTAAGTAACTGTGCTCATCAATCAGGAACTTTATGGGAACCTTTGGAAATGTCACTTGTTTTTTGGCCTCCAGGTGACCACCACCTTCTCTGTGGACTGAGAGGCATTGTTTCTAGGGGACAAAGGCATTATGTTTAAAAAAAAAAGCGTGACTATCTGTGATGCTCTAAAGATAATAATAATAAACACAAGTTTGCCTTGAGGTGAAGAGGAAGTTTCAGAAGTGAATGTTCAAAATATCTGTTTGTACAAGAGCTAGAGAATCTCCAGGGAAGGTTGTATGTTGGAGCTGTCATGCTGGTATTAGACTGACACTTTCAAAGTGATGGATAGGATTTAGTATCCAATTCTTGCATTGCCAATAATAGCAGTTGCACTGTTGTAAGGTGTAGGGATAAATATATTACATATTCTCAACATGTCATACCATAGCCAAAACTTTTGGGGGAAAATTCAAGTATACATGATGAGTTTCCAGAGAGATTCTAACAAGGGGGTCCATGCATTGATTAGCAAATTACTGATATGCTCTCCTTTTACTCAAAAGTCTAAGGATTTATGAGGGTTTTTTAATTGTTGTTGTTTTTATTTGATAGAGCTGGTTTATGTGTTTGTATTAGAAATAGACCCAAGAGGGTTGCAGCAATTTACACTGGCAGAGTAACAGAGGTACAAGTGTCCAAATGTAACATATTTCTTTATTTCTTAGGAAGAGCATGTTCCCGCTGTCTTTAAGTCAGTGGCAAGAATCTTGTACATTTCTTGTGGGCCAGAGGTGGGTACAAAGTGCTGTTTCTCCACCACATCAAGCCAGCCTAATATTTTTGTAGTAGTAGAAAGGCTATATGTGCAAGAAAACAGGGGTGAGTTGTAAAGCACCAGTCCAGCATCGGGTCTGTACACAAAATGAAGGTGATGTAGGTACCCCAAAGAATGGGAAGTGGGAAGATCCTGCACAGACCTCAACTCACCCAAAACCCCCAAAGGAAGATACTATAACTTGTGTGTGTTTTCACAGCCTTCATGTTGCTGAAGTATTTGGTTTGGATACAATTATGGAGATTACTGTCTATTACTCCAGGTCTAGCTTTTGTCTCAAGTGACTCTTACAGTGAGCAAATTGGCACCGAAGCCAAATTTGTTTTGTTGTGATGTCTCTGCAGCAGGTACAGCTTTTGTAAACAGATGCTGCAATAGAGGTAGGTTTTTTGCATCACTCTAGATCTCTTGAGAACTAAAGTGTTCAGGTGAATAACTGGTTGAGAGACAAAAGAAATACTATTAACTGAGAAGTATTCTCAGACTGCCTCTCCTTATAAATTTGTTCCTTATCTCTGCCACTTTTCTAGAATTTTTGGCTGAAAGTATACTACAGTGTTTCCTTTATGCTTAGTTGAAATCCATTTCATCTGTGCCACATGTAACTCAAATGGCTAACAGATACAATTTTAGAATTTTTATATTCATAGACAAGTGTCAGCCAAGTTTGGAAAAATATTTTAATTGCTTGTTTGTTTTTCATGAACTTTGTCCAACTATTTGGTAGTGACGTTTCATTTTTGAACATAATATATGCCTGACCTACAGCCCTGTAACAACCCTTCCAGGAGCTGAAAGACCTGTTGAAGGTGCATGCTTGCACCTTCCTTACTCTCCCATACGAGTAGTGTAGTCCTGTTTGTTTTGTCTCTAACCTTTCTTCTGTTGCTGAAGGGCTGTCTAGTCTCTTTCATCACCTGCTGCTAGGTGTTTCTTAATATGGGTGTTCATTTTCAAATCTCTGTGAAATACAATGATCTATGAATACTGTAACCTAACTTTTTTGGCCTGTTGTATATAGGCTATTGTCTGCTGGATAGTTCATCACCACATGCATACTACTTCTGTGGGCTGGTTGAAACCTTCAAGAATTGTATTTTGCTCTACAGCATCTCACTTTGCCATGGACATTAATTTTTCCTATTGTGTTTATTTGCTGTGGTGGGTCACAGGGCTGTGGACTAGCCTTCTACCAGGAATCAGTGAAATTTGTGGGTGTATTATTCCATACCCCAACTGTACTGCTTCCATCCAGACCCTGATGAATGGCATGGGGAGCAGCATCACTGTAGGGTGGACTGAAGTCTGTCAGTAGGCAGATTTTACCTTGTTTTGGATTCTGTCCAGTTTTGTTTGCCTCATATTCCTGGAGTTGAAGGAGCTGACACTGCCCATCCAGCTGAAACACACAACTGGTTTTTCACTGTAGTTGCTCTGGAGGCCTGGAAAGAAGTGATGTTGGCAAAGAGGAAACATTCACATCATAGATATTGTCAGACTCTGCAAGTCTGAGCAACCAGGACTTAAGAACACACCTACAAATTCAACGGAAGGGATGCTGACATCAAACCATTCGTGGGTACTCTGTGCTGGCACCCACTGTACCACCCACACATGTCACTGGTGTGGGGGAAGAAATTGCCACTGAACTGTGCTCTGAACTGTGCTCTGTGTGCTCTGTGTTGCTACAAGGTGTTATGCTCACAGGAGATAAGTAGTCTCCAAGATGTACCAAGAGCTGTGCAGCAGCAATCTTTGTTAGGGCTCATCTCAGCATTGATGCTGCATTAATGTTGAAATATTGGTGAGGAAACATATGCATTCTTTCTATACTGTGTCTCTCCAGGTTGTGTGCAAGGTCCTGCTTTTGGATCCTACCTGCTCCTGATCACTTTAATTGCCACAGTGCTGGCACATGTGATAAAGAAAGGGGATCATTTGAAGCAAATCACCTAATCTGTGGACAAAATCTTGTTATTACATTGAGCTGTGACTGATGGAAACAGGCACAAAATGGTGATCTAGTGTTTGTCAGCAGAATTTTGGTGGACAAGTGGTAATGGACTTCACCCTAGGCTTGTATCCTAAGCCAATTTCTGTGCAACGATAGAAGCAGCCTTTTCAAGCTGTTCCATTGGGTTTAAAGCAAAACCAAGAAGACTTCACTGGGGAACTTGATCTCTTGTAGTGTTTATTCTCACTAACCAAGAGCAGCAATTAATATCTCTTTCAGATGGTGAGAATATCTTTCAGATGGTGAGAATAAACAGTCTTGTAGACATGCAGAGGAAATGGAAATAACAAACAGATTTTAATTAACCTACTTCTCCATGGCTTTGCTGCGTAGTGCCAAAATATAACTATATGGGTCCTTCAGTTACATGCCCTGGCATCTTTCTGAGCTGCTGGCTCATGTATACCTGAGATGTGTGTTTCTTGTGGGTTTATTACCAGAAAGGTGTCTGAACCCTTGGTGGTTTTGCTCCATCTTTGTATACCTTGATATTTTGAAGATACCTCTAATTTTAAACACAACCATATGATCTAGAAATCTCTAAATGATATTATGATATTATCTATGGTGATAATGGTGACCATTGCTCTTGTTACAGTCTCAAGCAGTGATTGGTCTTCCCTGGGTGCTTTGCGTGTTGATATAAAACAATATGGCAGAAAATCTGGTATCTTCTGCAGCTGCCACATTGTATTCCAAAGGAGAAGGCATTAACTCTCTCTGGAAAAACCTCTCCTGTGAAGGACAGATGTCCTCTTGGTTGGACAGTGTGCTTAGGCTAATTATTTATGCCCGTACCTGTTTCCAGCCCCACTTCTCATTGGGGTAAACTGGCACTGCTCCACAGAAGTTGGAGAAGCTGTAATTATCATTGCTGGAAGCAGATAATTTTGACCCTTTTTCTTGGAAATTTTAACAATTTCATGTTCTCTGACATCTGGTCCTGTGAAAGTCTCGAACCACAGTGATGATAAATATATTTCTCCCATAAGGAGACTGACAGCATTCAAGCTGCAAAGTGTTTCAGAGCTGTGTGGGAGGAGGGAGGAACAAGGTGAGGGGGTAGGCAAGGTGTCTTATTTCCCCTCTCACCTCCTCCATCTTGAGTCCTGATGTCCTCCAGGATGTGCTTTTAGTGTTAATGGCAGAGTTGCTCCAAAGTGGCAGCAAATGTGGGCCCCAGATGTGCTAATTCAGTCTGGGCCAGGCAGGGGAATGCATGCATTATTTCACTCACCAGGATGTAGCTCTGACAGCTCCAGTTCAGGCTAAATCTCTGCCCCTGTATTTCTGCCCTTACCCCCATCCACTGGCCCTGGCTGGACATCCTCCCTCTGGTGCTTTGGCATGGGCACAGCTGGGCCCTTGCAGCTCTGAGCTGGAGGAGCATATGTGGCTCATCTGCCCCCCGAGCACTCCAAGCAGCCTTGAGCCAGGTCTGAATGCTGCTGCTTCAAAGAGAGGAGGTTGGGGAGTTGTAATGTGAAACACAAAAGTACTGTACTGTAGGCAGCCATTTGGCAGTGATGGGTCCTGCCTTTAACCTGCTTGGAAGGGTGTGTAATTTGAAGCAAAAAGTTGCTACCCTTTTCCATATACCCTTTACCATATAGACAGATGGCCTCATGGGTGATTAGAGGTACCAAAAATGTCATAGTGTGAAAGGTGTAGGTGTATATGTAATACATATCACTGTCATAAAAGATGAGGTTGCCCTTTCTTTTGTTCTGCAAAATACAGTCCTTGCAGTCTGCAGCATGTGCTACTGTACTATTGATTTACTGCTTGATTATAATGACATTTCATAACACAAGTGTTATTAAATACTTGTTCATCTTCCTTAAGAATCATATTCCTCAAAGTGTTTGAGCAAAATGCTTTGTGTTTATCTTTGAGTACCTATTTAAATAAACTCAAATGACTTGCTGTATCAAGGTTTTAATTACCAGTTGCTCTCCTTAGTGCAGGGCATGTGGCTTCTTTCACATCCTTACACGGTTTCTGGAGTTTTAACCAACTTCCAGTATTTCTATCTCACCCCTTCCCTTTGTATGTCCCTTTCAATCCCAGTGCAAAGGGGACAAATACTTTCTGAAGTATGCCTGACTCAAAGCTAAGTGGATTTTGCTGAGGTTTGTAAGGGATGCAGATTAACAGCTGTCCTTGCCAATTAGTGCAGAAATATTTTTCAGCATATGGGACATTGGTGAACGAGTGCTATGTGCACCAGCTATGTGGTCCTTGTAATTAAACATCTACATTGTGCCAGTGTCTAGAGGTGGAAAGAAGCTTGTAGTCCTGTTGTCCAGGGGACTTTGCCAACATCAAGAACATCTCCAGTCCAGAGCAGACATTACATCCTCAGCAGCATTATCTACTAATCTTTTTGTGTTGCCATTATTTACCTGGCATGCACTGAGGGGCTTTTTTTTAAATGACAGTGCACCTTGAGATACTTCATGAGGGTGTGAAATTATTTCTGCTATTACCATCTGCGAGTGCTTACCTGCAGAAGGAGATGCATAACTCAGGTTTTTCTACCTGTAGTACCCTAACTGTGAGCAGGAGTGAATCTTAACAGCCTTATCCAAAACTCTTTGTTGTGAATAGAAAATCTCCTGTAACCTAGTACCATAGAGCCCTGAGGCCTTAGGTGTGTATTTAATCTTTGCAGACTAACTTAGTTCAAAACCTGGTTTTCGCTCAAGCATAAACAACCTTATAAGTGATCTTTTCTATTAAATCTAGTTCTATGTTTAGATTAAGTTTGTAGTAGTCCAGACACAGGAGTGAAAGAACAGGCTGCCCAGGGAGGTGGTAGAATCACTATCTCTGGAGATTTTTAAAAGACTTGGTGTGGTGATTAAGGACATAGTTTAGTGGTGGACTTGGCAGTGCTGTGTTAATGGTTGGACTTGATGATCTTAGAAGTCTTTTCCAACCTAAATGATTCTATCACTCTACAGAGTGATAGATATCCTTCAACTGTGATGTTACCATTTTTAAGAACTTTATAAAATTGAAGGAGAAACTTTGAAAAAGGCAGAAGCATCTCCTCTCCTTGTAACGTTTGATATGGGCTTTGTTTGTCTTGAAGTGTTCAAAAGTCTTTTCATGTCAGGATCACATGCTTCTTCCAGAATATTAGTGGAAGTTAGGGAGAAGTAGTTGGTGAAAAGCATACAGGCATCTCTTGTGCCTGCCTCTCTATTTCTTACGATGGTTAAAGAGAAATTTATTGTTTTTTTAGGGTATTTAGGCAACTTGTGTGTCCGTTTTCCCCTGGAGAGGCAAAAGACAGTGGAAGAAGGAAAAGCTACCTCATGTCTACCAGGGTGAGAGCCTGCACACTATTCACTGCTGCAGAACAGCTGATGTGCTCGATGTTTATATCTTTGCATGGAAACTTTGCAAGCTGTTTTGTGACATCTTGTTTGTTTCTGCCCATAACCTGACATGGATTTTTCTTTCAAATTATTTTTCATTTTAGTTACAGTGGTGTGAAAATGTTGATTTTTTTTTTTTTTGTCCTCCCTTGAGGACGGGGGAACAGGTTGTATTAAACCAGGATAAACCTGTTGGCTGTACATACACAGGATTGCCTGGAACTGGACGTTGGACTGATTTAACCTTCAGTGTAGGATTTCTCAGGCTTAGTTAAGCTGCAGCAGCTTTACAAACAGAAACCCTGCACTGCCTCAAACCTGCCATAGGCAAGTTTGGTTGTGTAAGAGGTAATTCTCTTTACAAAGTTTGTCTTTTACAGTGTGCCCCCGCAGTGGCTTCCACAGACTTAGCAAAGTGGCCCAATTAAACTAGGACTAGTTGTCAATGGAAAAGGCCTGGGAAGGATAGGAGAACCATGAAGAGGGGAAGAGATTACTCCTGGTGCTAAAATGAAGTGCTTTGCGTTCATCTGTGAATTGTGAAGCCAGAAGTGGGCACCAGAAAACCTGCAGGTGCTGGCAGTGGAAACTCACATCACTGTGTTTAATTAGTACTCTTAACTCACCATTCATTTAGCAGGGCAGTCAGAATAACTACAGAGGGTTTTTACTGCTTCTGGGTGGCAGAATTATGAACATCTGTCATATTTAAGCTAGGGAATTCTTCCTGTTACCTTCCACTGGTGGGAACTTCCTGCTTTTCTCTGAGATTTTTTCTGCCTCACAGTGCCAACATTGAAATATTTTATTCCCCACCACAGGGTGTTTTTTGATGTTGTCATTGATGATTGTTTTCATTTTTGGTGTTTTCTTTTATGGTTTTGAGTCAGCTGTCTTAAAAGAGAAAGGTTTGACCATCTGGTTCTGGGAACACTCAGCATCTAACAGGCATGGCTGGTTTGCACATCATCCCAGGTCTGGTTAAAATAAACACAACCGTCGTTCTTAGAAAATAAGATGCACCAGGTGTTAAACAACCTTTGTGAGCTCTGGGAAGAGAGGGCGAAATTTATGCAGCACTTGAGAGAGTTCTAGGGATTAATGGAGGAGTGTTATAAAATGAAATTCTAGTTTCCTTTGAATCTGATGCCTTATCTTGAAAAGGGAAGGGTGGAAGAAATAAAACTCAACTAAGAACCCAAGGGATAACGGTACCCTGAAAACTGTTGTCTCCTCATCAGAGGAGCTTGCTTTCTTTTTTTTAATATAACTTTTTCCCCCAGTATGTTGGCTCTGGTTGTGGTATACAAATCACCCGTCTGACAAGGAATGAGGACATTCTCGGAGCTGGCTATGAATTGCCATACACAAGAAAGTGTAATTAGAGGAAGCCATCAGAAAGACCTGCACAGCCCCTTTCTGCAGGGGCGCAAGGGCAGGAATGCTGTGCTTTCAGTTGCCATTGTTCCCCTCACCATTCAGCTGGAGTGCTAGACTGTTAAAATTTCCCCTGTCCTCAGCCTGCTGGTGCTGCTCATTCCTGTTCTACGGGGGGATGTAGTTCTGTTTCTGCTTTCTTTTTTATATATATGTTTTAAGGTCATTATATTTCTCAGAGTCTCCTGTGAACCTGTGGGCTCATGTACTTCGTCTTTTTTTCTTTCTCTCTTTCTTTTTTTTTCCACAAGCTTTAACCCTTCTTTTCACCCTCTCTCTTTCCTTCTAAGTAGCCTTTACCCTGCTTGTGTGAGCAGCTGACAAAGAGAATAAGTAATTTCTTAGCCTTTCAGTGTTGAACTGCTTCTGTTTTTGTGAGTGGCCTTTGCACCTGTTGTGATAGGCAGAGCTCCCTTCACAGCAGCACTGAAAGGGTGGCAATTTTTTTTCCTCCTCCCTTTAAACTTACTCTTTCTTTCTGTGAATACCAATAATTAAGGAAAGCGCTTGAGTCTGCACTGGATTCTTTAGTCTGACAAAACCTAGTATTTATATAGATTAAAATGAACAAGGAGACCGAGGCACCTTTCTCATTGGCTTGGTGAGAACCATCTGGAGCAGGCTTATTGCATGAACAAAACAGGATGACCAGTTCACTTAACTAAATTTGGCTTTACCCCACCCAGCCTTGTCTGTCCTGTTTATACCTCCAAATTGTGTTCTCCTTGTGTGAACTTGCCTCATCATGTGCGACAAAGCGTACAAAACAATGTGTGTCATCGAGAAAAAACATAAATCTCTGCGATTTAGCATTTCTTAAAACTGTACATTTTAATGTGCTTTTTGATATGCCCCTTCTTGCTTTAATTTGTGAAATACTTGTAGCTGTGCAGGTTTATTTGCTGAGGGGCTTCAGCTTTGTTTTCAGCTTGCTGAGGGCTTCACTCATACTTCGGGCTTCCCCCTCTGCCTGTGTCTGCTGTGCCAGCTCCAAGCCAAGGGGACCCTTAACACTTGTGGAAGAGCAATGAATATCTTCAGCGACCGATCCTCAGCGTAGGTCTCAAAAAAGGGCACCGTGTACCAAAAAAACAAAAGTGGAAAGGCTACCCAGCTGCTCACACAATACAAGAGAAGGTCTTGGCTGCTGTTCAAAGCTGCTCTGAGTGAGTGTTTCAATTTAATTCTAAATTAAAAGCAGCCAGTGTTGTATAGCACAGGGAAAAGATTATGTATTAATGCCTTTTCCCCCTGACATAATCCTAATGATCGCACTAAAATAAATAAAAGTTAAGCCTTCTTCCTCTCTTTCCCTCATTGCTATATTATGCTGTGGCGAGCAGCCAGGTTTTCGTAGGTGAAAAGAAGACGAGAGGTCCCAAAACTGCCAGACTGAGAGGGGAATATTGTGCATCGTCAAGTCCCACTTCGACCTCCCTCCTTTGCCATTGACATGCTTTGCTTCAGGCAATAAGCAAGAGAAGGAACCCCTTAGCAAAATGTCTGAGTAAAATTGTAGTTGCCTACAGAATAAAGCAATACAGGTGAGTTGGTGACTTGCTAAGGTGTTTGTGGGGAGATATGCCTGATGCCTCCTCCAGAACTCTTGGTGTTTGCTCCTCTGGGAGCAGTGGAGTGATGTTGTGCTGCACTCTTGTTGGAAAATGTCTGTCTTCTTAAGAGTTGGTGGTGATAAGTGATACTTCTTCAGATGCTCCGTGATCACATTTCAGCATGCTGAGGGAATCTGTCCTCTTTGGTGGAGGTGTAATGAGACTAGAATGCGGCAGAGTGCAGAGTGGAACAGGCAGGCTCTCTGTCAGCCCACATAGTACCCAAAAACCAGTGAAAATGCCCATGCAGTGCAAATCCATGGTCCAGGTGCATTTAGGATGTGGAAGTCAGAAGGAAAGTCGGAGATCAGATATGATGGTGTTGTGGTTTAGCATTTGCCAAGCATTTCACTGTACTTCTTTGTCACGTTCCTATAATATCTCAAATTCCCATGGCTCTCACCCAACATGCCAAGTCCCTCTCCTGATATCCAGATAGGAAGAGTTCAGCGTGGGGGACATGCTCAGGTTGGGAGATCCACACTGACAGGGCTGAGCACTTGCTGGCATGCCAGGGGTGAGGAATGGTCCTCTCTGCTTTGGCAACCCTAGTGATGCTTCCTGTGGGGGCTCCTCAGCTGCTGTGAAGCTGGAACACCAGATACCAATGCACAGTTAAGAGGACCTGAGTCAGCAGGGAGACAGGAAGGTCACGCTTAAGCTGGTGCTTGGGTTGTGTCCTTCTCAGTCCTCTTGCAGAGTTATAAACAGGGAGAGAAGACTTTAACTTTGGTGGCTATTTCACAAATCTCAGTTTGCCCTGCACATCCCCCTTTCCCAATTTGATGTGCATTTGTGTCATTGTCCATCTGTGCCTGCCCTGCCCTTTCCTCGAGATACAGGATATCTGTTTGAATTATTTAAATTGACAAATTCTTTGTTCAAATAGTACCTGTGGAGGAAATGTTTTGGAAGGGAAGTACTCCACATGTCTGTTAAGCCCAGACTCTCCTGGGCATCCCGCCCCTGTCCCAAAATGCAGCTCCATATAGGTCCCACCCTGCATGTCTGAGCACTCCCTCCCTGCCCAGCTGGCAGTATTCTTCTGGAATAACTGGAATATACTGAAATATCAATCATGCTGGGAAATTACATAAGAAGATTATGGCAGAAGCAGAAAATTATATTTCCTAGCTCCTGATATTACCCTGTAAATCACAAACTTTCACTCTTCTATGAATTGCTCATACATTTGCTGCCTATAGCTCAGGGAGAAATAAGTGCTAGTTACTGACCATGGAGACACCAGGTTACAAGCATTTTATTTGGTAGAAACTTCCTGACAGGCCAAATGCAGGGCAAATCTTGCAAAGAAAACCATGTGCACAGCCATGCTTCCCTGAATATATGGGAAAGGGGTGTTCAACTGTGCAGTCCTCTTTGGAGGATCCAGACCTTAAAATAGAAACTTTATCCTAGAAAACTTAATGAGGATTCATAAAACCTGGGTATATATTTAGAAAATCCGGTGAACTTGCCTTCAGCTTGAAACAAGGAGATAACATACAAACCCCAGAATGTTTCTGTAGCTTGTACTAGAATGAGAAAGTGAGGGCCAAAATGATAGAAAAGAGGAAAAATGCTTCTATAGCAGATGAGGCTATTCTTGGCAGGTCTGAGGACTGGTGGTTCTGCTTTCTGTCACGCAGGACTCTCTGTGATGTGCATTTGATTAAAGCTCATTGAACATTTACACACAGAGTCCTACAAGCATTTTTCTGAGGCTACTGAGCCTTGATCAGTGTCGAGTGAAATACACTGCAGAATCAGGGTAACCAGGATCCTAAATTCCTGGGGAAGCTTCTAAAGAGACCTGTCTGTGGGAACATAGTGGAGCATGGGAAGGTGACTGCTTTGGTTGAGATCGAGAGACGACAAACACTTTTCTGACAACGGAGTCGTGGACACATGCTAACAGATTTAGTTTGAGAGGGGGGAGGGAGAGGAAGGAGGGAATAAATTCCATCCCTTCCTTCCTGCCCACCTTATCTTTAATTTAAGGCTGATGGATTGATTACCATTTGTTATAGTAAGTCCATATGTGTACAGATCCAACGGTAGGATTAGGTTCCTCCTCCTTTGTTATTCGAAGTGAATTGCAGTTCATTAAATCTCCCTCATCAGTTCCACCACCTGCTCCTCTTCCTTCCCTGACCCAAAGTCACATGCCCATTTACCCTCTCCTCTTTGTTTTCTGTTTGTTTCTCTTTTAATTACATCTCTTGATCTTTTCCCCATCAATTATTTTGAGGAGAGAATTGGTCAAGAAACATCAATGCAAATGAAATTGTGGTTAAGAATAGAAACAAAGAAATGTTCAAGGGAGCTTTGGTTTTCATTTTCTTAACAGCTCTGGACTTGTGCTTGAGATCTCAGCATACCCTTTTCCCAGGGTGTGAAGCGGGGCATCTTCAGCGCAGGAATAGGGTCTATCCTTCCTTACTCACCCCTGTATATGTTCATTGAAGGATTCAACAGGCTCCTTTAGGGTTTGGTGGAAGTTTTCAGCTTCTCCTGTAATCCTGACAAGTCTCACACTTGGCAAGGTCAGCCCATGGCAACGTGCAGATGGAAAATGCATGAGCAGCAGCAAATATAGATGAAGACCCAGTTCTTTCTTTGGCTTTGCGTGCATGACCAGGCAGCTGGACCATAGAACAGAACTGCTTGCAGGACAGCCCCTGCTTTCTGTTAAGTGAAATAGCTAGATGGATTTAATCAACAGGGTTTATGATTAATAGGTATTGCAGTCTCTTCTTGGGACCCCGGCCAAGATGAAGGCAGTAGTGGGTTGGCGCTGTGCCGAGATGGGCTCAACAACCCCACCACAGGTTGCACCATGATGGGTTAGCAGTGTGTATAGGCCCAGGGGGATGGGAGTAGCCAGTAACAGCTGAAAAAAAGGAGTGGTAACACATTAAAAGCATTTTAGCAATTGTCTGACTAGACCCCTGTACCTCTTTCCAAAAGCAATGTTTATAAAGACACTGCTTTTTCACTCAAGTGAGGAGACAGGTCTTGATCTTGCTGTATGGAGCAGCTTGCAGCCTGTTCATGTTGGGAGAATCGTGCAAAAACAAAGGCAGGCAGAGGAGAAGGTGCTTTTTCTGCTGTGGGTAGACAAGCTTCAGAACAGTCTTAAACTGAGCTCTGAAGTTTAACCAGCTGTTTGGCAGGCCTGGACTCATCCCTTTATTTCTTTTCCCCTGGGTCACTAGAAATCCTTTCTCACACCCATCTCCTTGCTTTGCAACTGTCTGTGCTGCCTATTTGTAACAGAAAATTATGCACACATGGGTTTAGATGTTGTTTAATCCCTAAATGGAAAAATAACCTCAGAAACCAGGTGGCAACTTTCAAGTTTTATGCCTGTTCTCTGGGGTCAAGACATAAAGAAATCCATATGTTCATAGGTGCACATGGGCAAGTAAACCTTGTGTCTCACCAACTACCCTCTTCCTTTTCTCTTAAGTGCTGTCCCTGACTTGTCAAAAGGCTGTAACTCATCCATGTGCTGGGATCACCATAGTGTCTTGATTTGTATGTTTTTATCATGTTTTTAAAAGTTTTCTGAAAAGTTCACCCTGCATTGCAGTGTCTTCAGCAGGGTTAATGCTATTTGAGGTCTTTCAGATACTGACAGGGTTTAACCTAGGCAGCACAGAGCAGGATGAGGTGACTCTTAAATGGACAAAAGTCCAGCAACTGAGTTCATTTTGGACAAGAAGTAGTTGGCCTGCATGCTTCAGCTGAATTTTATTCAAACCTCATAAATGTGCGCATGGCTGGGAAGCCAGGAGGGAGTCTGTTTTCCAGAGGCTTTGGTGTGTGTTGTCTTTCCCTGATGCGTCATGTGGGATCAGCTTTCTCCTGCCATTTCAGTACTCTTGATTTTGTCCCTAGTGGCAACTTGGTAGCAGCATGTCAGGCCAAGGGAAGCAGGCTTGAAGCCCAAGCTTGCACTCTATCCAGAGGGGAGGGAAGGAGACGAGGCACAGGTCTGACAGCCTGTTTTCCCACACCAACCAAAATATAAAGATGGACAAAATAGACGGGGACTTGTAGACTTGTTTTTTCAAGACATATCCTGGAAAAATATTTGATCATGAAGGAAGAGGGCCCAATTGTTCTGTGCTGATGAATCTCCAAAGGAGTGTCCTCTTTCTGGGCTTAACTGCTGGGGCAGGGTAATGCTCCCTTATTGTATGGCCAGCAGGTTGCTGCATCACATCATTTGTTCTTTTCCTTTTCGATTGGAGCCTTGAAACATATTTGTGATCATTGCCAAGAGCAGAGTTTAGCTTTAGGCTGGACTTGTTTCTAAACCACATATCTGCAATGCAACAGTAAATGGCTGCATAGAGTGCAGCAGGTGAAAGGTGATGAGATTTGCCTGTGGTGTGACCACTACTTGGAAACGGGACCAGGATAGTGCTTTGTACCCCTGTCATGACACTAAAGCTCTCTTGCACTTCATGGTGCTGGAAAGTTTTCGCTTCCTGTCATGGCTTGTGATTTAGTGACACCCAAAGTTACTAGTCCAGTGGAGCTCCCCAAAAGCCACATGGCTGTCCTTCTCCTGCTTGGGGCAGGCTGCTATCGGCTTTAATGCCTTGCAGTTGCACATTAGATGTAACTATGCAATATATTGGCTTTCATACTGGGTTAATAATTTTGTAGGTTTTCATTTAAAAGGCCCGTTTGTTTCAAGAAACTTACATTTAGTTTCCTTTTTGCCCAGAGATTGGGGAGAGGCTTTTTCAGGGGTCCACAAGATGGCAAATAAGGGTGTGTGCGTAAAATGAGCTGAGTCTTGCTGGCTGAATTCAGAGCCTTCCTGCATTTCCTGCTATGGGAAAACCAGAAAAATGCCTTTGTTCAGCTGCACAGAGGCATTGCCAAGTGACAAGCTTTGTTTAGGGTAGATATTTTTCATGGGATTTGCAGTTGTCCGAACGCCCTCTCTTTTTGCCTGTGCTTTGATTATGGCTGCAATGTTTTAAACGTGCCTCTCCTAAGTAAATCCAAATTTCCAAATTGCAACATCCACCAGTGCCTTTTTCCTCCTGTCTAACTGTTTTGGGTATTCTGGATGAGTAGCAATGTGTTGCACCAGGTGCTAGGATGACAATGCACCAGGGACAAGTCTGCCTGTAGGCTCAAGATCTGAATTCAAACTTGAAAAGCTGGTTTTATGATAGATGATCTTCAGCTCCCAGTCTAGCTTTGGGTTAGGTTTGCCTCTTGCTGGAGCCAAGCAAAATGTCCCTGTGAACATGTAAATGTGTCAGTGGAGAACAGGATGTTCCCAGCCTGTAAGACACTGGTGCACGAGCATTTTGCATCTGTATCAATTTGAAGGAAACGTGTGACTGTGACATGTATTGCAGGTAATATTAAAAACCCCCACATTTGGGCAATTCCCCTCATGCCTGAAATATACCACATTTTTAAAGTGAGTCATGAAGTCTTGAAAAAAAATTCCCCCTTCAAACTCTTAATCAGTCTCAGGAAACCACACTGAGATATAGGCTGGCATAAAAGCAATATGTCTTTCAGTCTCTGACAAAACACAAACTCTTACTTCTTTCTATCCCTGGCCAAGCATAACTGCCACAACAGTATTCTTGTAGTTTCCTTAAATCCTAGGTGAAGGTTTCAATGCACAAAATAAATGTAAAGGAGTTTTAAGGAGGTTTTTTTTTTTCCCATTATTAATTCCATCAAAATCCCAGAAGAGGAATACAGAAGAGAGAAAAAAAATTACTTTTGTAGCAGTAGGAACCCAGACTTGCCTGCTTTGGGTACATGAGTAGAGGTATTGAACATAATGAGATTATTCATGTGCATAAAGGTTGTCAGATCAGACCCTATCTTTGTAAAATATTTAATTACATACCATCAGAATCATGTCAGCTATGAAAAAGCAATAAAAATACCAAAGTGTGTCAGTGAGCAATAGTAGTAACTCTAGTGATATAAATCCATTAAGCTTTTACATATAAGCTTTCACATACACTGAAGGCAGCAAGTCAATGCTGGTTAATAATTTGCAAACAATACATCAGCATTGTAGTGCACATTCAAGCAAATTATTATGCCTATTTTGCCAATTAGTACTCAAATTATGCTATGTGATGCCTCACTCCATGCTTTGGATGGGGAAGGGAAGCCACAGGCCCATGATCTGCTACTCAGCTCTTCAATGCTCAGGCATTGTCTTCCTTGCTATGGGGGTGAAGGTTTTAGTGCTTTACCTTGATTAATGGGTAGGAAGCAGAAACGATCCTGATGCTGAAAACGGGACCAAGACAATGCACTTCAGTTTGACCGTGAAGTCACACGTGGCAAAGGAAAAGCACATTGTCTGTGTAATGCCTTTACCTGGGAACAATTACAGAGAGGGCACAGCCAGAGCTTTGCAAAGCCTGGGAAGTCATGAGTTACATCAGGTTTTGTGCTGGCAGGCAAAGGCAAAAGCAAGAGTCAAGCTGAGAGCAAGCAGGGCATCCCCATCCCACACACTCTGTGGGAGTAATCGCAGCTCTTGGGGGGTTGCATCAGTGTTTGGTATGACACTTTCCAGAGTTGCATCAGCTTGTACCCGTTTTGTTTGTGTTGTTGGTAGAGACTGGAGTATTAATAACTGGTTCCATGGAGAGAGTCAGGCAACCCACAGTGGAACGCAGAAACTGAGATAGGAAATACCCAGAACATCTTGGAGCATATGTAAATCACGGGGAGAAAGGGTAACAAGAAGTGCAACTCCTTGCCCATCTATAACTGGCTTTGCCTGTGTGGGTGGGGTGAAATGGGTGTGGAACAGGTTGTGATTTTACTTAAGATCTGTAAATAGAGAGAGAATAGGAACAGGTACCTAGAATAGTACTTCCTGCATCTGAGCAATGATACTGCACATGAGAGAAGCTGGCAGTCAGAGGTTGTGATTGAGGTAGCGTTTGCATAGCAGGTTTATCTTGTGCTGCTCTTCTACATAACCCATGTTTAGGCTCTGTGCAACTGGTCAAAAGCAAAATATGATTTTCTATGCATGTATGCACAAACATGTTGCATTGCAAGTTCCTTATTTGAATCTTTGTTCAGCACACCACGCTGGCCTTCGATTGCTTTGCTGCTCCTTTTTTTTTTATTACATCTTGTTCCTTTTTTCCGCCCTTCAGCTGAGTGACTGTAATCTGTATCTAGTACATGCTGTAAATAACATAGATTATATTTGCTGGACAGCAGGGTGTAGGACTCAAGAGGCATTTCAAGAACCAGCAAAAGTGCCACGGTTGGCTTTGTAGCTCTTAGGTTGTATCATCTCCTCCTTCTCCCCTATCCCTTCCCCCATGGTTTTCTGATGGCTGCTTTTAGATGGATTTTTATCGGGGGGAAAAGCACTGATTCAAAGTGGATGACAGCAGATGTGTTCCCTTAACAGGGTCTTTCCCTGAATGGCTCTGCTAATCATTATGTTTTGCTCCATAGGACTTTTTATTCATTTAACAGGTTTATTTCCAGATTACATATTTGTTTTTATACTGTTTCCTCATAAATACAGGCACTGTATAAAAAGCTGGCCCCACCATATTTCGTGCAGTATTTGTTTATAGTAATGGGCCTCACTGAACCTGCGTATACAATAAATACCCTTTCAGGATTCCTAGGCAGGAGTGGAGGGAACAGATGGCAAAACAAACCCAGTATTCCCATTTACAAAGGGATCTTCAAATAACACAGGAGGAATGATAGCCATTAAAAAGCTTGCCTTCCAGTGCCTTAATTTTTGGCCAGAAAAATTGGATACATTAATTGCTTTTTATTACTATTTTGTGCGTGTGTGTGTTTTATGAGTCTTTTTACACTCAATAACAGGCTTTCAAAGATTTGAAGTAAACTGAGGTGCAGGCATCTCCTTTATCAAGGTCATGTGTTTGATCCATCTTTTCCCTTGCCCTTCATCATAGCAAGTATGGTTAAGAGATAACTAGACATGACTCAAATCCAGGTCTCAGACCCATGGTCTCTGAGAGAAGCTTGAAACATGAACCTGAGTCGATCGAGAAACTTTGTAAACAGCTGCTAAAGCTCATACCCTGCTGGCAGGTCTGTGCCTCAAAGATATGAGAAGGTTGGGAGAAACATTTTGCATTAGGGATCTCTCTCTCTCATTCTTTGGTGAGGGAGACTAATTTGTAATTTTTTTTTCTGCTTCTAAACATGAAGAATGAGAATAAGAGAAGGCTTTCACATGTTCTTCTGTGCTGTGAGAAGTTTGTGTCCGAGTGTAGCAAGTGGAGAAAGAAGAACAAGAAAGCTGTAAGTTGGGATATTTCTACATTAAATGACTCTTAATTATCCTAGAGCTTAAACTCTGCCTGCTTATTTGGCAGTGCCTCTGTTTATACCTGCTAAGACACATAATTTGCCTGCTTGGCACAGTGCTCCTTCTTGATGAGTTTTGACCTCCCCTCTTTGCAGAGAAGGTGCCTCAGTTGTGAAGGTTCTGAGTGAGTGCTTTCAGAGACCTCCAGGACACCTCACAGATCTCCCCATCCAGGACCACCTGTTTCCCATTGTCTCTTGGTCAGGGAAAGGAATTTACCAGTGTAGATACATCTCTTGGCCTGGTTGAAGAACTAGAGGGGATACCAGATCCATGTCCTGCTCTCCACTCAAACTCACCACTTGTGCAGAATCTTCATGCACTGTTTTCAGCCATCAGCAGAGCAAGAACAGCATTGGGAAAGGTGTTTTCAGTCTGCAATTGATGGTGTGGTTTGTTCTTTTTTAGTTGTTGTTGTGGTGGTATTTTTTTAATTTTTTTTTAAAATAAAAGTCTTGAAAAAGCTAACAGAGATGGGGTAAGGTGGATGGCTGTCAGATTAATGCAGTACATCACAAACTAATTAGGGTATTTCCAGTAAGAAAAGATGGCAACCACATGCCTGGAAACCTGCCAGCTGCTTGGAGCCTACAGGCTGCCATACCAGTGGTTAGTGTCCTAAAACACTGGTGGTTAATGTCCTAAAAAATCATGGGCAAAAGTAAAGTTGAGTGTGTCAGAAGAGACTGTAATAGCTGCAAGAATAACCAGCTCCCATGTACACAAGTGCACTGGCATGAAGACTTACAAAAGCCTCCAGGCCAGGCAGTGGAGGAAACCTTGGGCCGATATATCAAACCTGGGCTGGCATGGCTTGGGCGAGAGGCTTGGGCTGAGCCTGGGAACACAACATGAATCAAGCCACATGTGGCTAAATGGTGGCTCTCATCTTTTTGTTGTTACGTAGAAAATCATAGCTTAAGTTGACTAGGTGCTACTCAAGAATTATTTTGGAGGTTCAGGCCATGAGGGCTACTGAACACAGTGAGTTGAGTGCAGCTTGGCAGTATGGGAGCCACCAACAAGGCACGCGCTGCCACACAGACATGCTTTGTGGTATGTTTTCTTGTCATACACCTTGGTCTGTGGGTCCTATGATCCTCCTCAGTAAGTGAGCAGCTGCATATGCACTGATGTCAGGATCCCTCTTCTCATAGGTAGAAACCTATTTCTTCAAATTGCATCAGTCAAGTGCTTTGCCGCCAGGGGTTTTCCCTCAAAATCTCAAATCCTGTTCCAACTAAACATAGCCACCAGCCTCTTTCTTAGCTGTTGCTTCTTTTTTTTAGTGTTTTAGTTAGAGTAAGGAGGTGAGAGAGTCGATGATAAAGTGAACTCTCTATACTAGATTATTAAACTTCTGGATTCTGACTAGCCTGTTTGTAGGTGTGGTCTTGGGTCTTTACCAAAGTGCAGAAATTTTGCTGATCTGGTTTGCTGCTTTGGAAGGACAGAGTCCTATGCAAGTTAAAAAAAACTAGGTAAGAAGCTGTGATAGATGACTAGAGCAACCTAAGGCAATAAGAGCAGTGCTGTGTGAGGCCACAATGAAGGGGAGCAGGAGAGCACTGCAGAGCAGGGTCCCTGCTGGGGCTGGGGATGTGGAATTCACTCTCCCTCACCCTGCCAGGCTGTGCCTTGGCAGCATCCTGGGAAACACAGATTCAGAACCCTTCATATTTCCCTATATTGTCAGCAGAGTACTTGCTGTTTCACTTCCAAATGGCTTCAACTAAGGTCCTTTATAAGGGCAGAAAATGCTTCAGGGGCAGAGGCTACGGCTTTCCTTAGGCATCGCCTTTGTTTTGCTGGCAGAGGTGCTAATCGTGAAGTGGGAAATAATGGGCCTACCGGGGAAGGAGCAGAAAGAAAACCAAGGAGTATATTGGGAGATGTCCTTATGCCTCAGCAAATCTGATGCCTTTCTCCTCTCATGCTTTCCTCCCTCTCTGGCCTCCCAGCAGTATTTAAGCTCAATTTGCAGCAGGGTGCATTCTGTACTGCCAGACAATGGAAAGTTTTATCATCTCCTGCCTGGGGGCAGAGGTTGGCTGGGTGAATCCTGCAAGATTGCACAGGATGGCAGTGAGTACTGAAGTTCACTCTGTACATCCCCGTTTGGGAAATGCACCTAAATGCACGCAAATATTGTTGTATCAGCTGAGCTCTCCCAACACAAAATGGTGTGATTTACACTTCCTGGATCATTGAAATTTATTGCAGGAAGGTGACAGCTTGCTCTGAGCTTCTGTCATTGCAGTGGAGTTCCCATCAGTGGAGTTTATAAAGGTGGTTACACTGGCGAGTGAAGTGGGCAAAGTATGAATAGATTCATGAAGGTCTCTACAGAATAAGGAAAGGTTTTTCCAGCCTGCTGTTACCTGATCTAGCCAATTTGACATGGCCTCTCATCATGGCAGATCTGAGCAATGCTCAGCATTTGAAAATAGAAATAGCAACAAACCTCTTCCTTTTCTTCCTGCTCAGTTCACAGTAAAAATATTTTGACTGGTTTGAAGGCTGGGATTTTTATTTTTTTTCCTTGTCTGTTTAGCTAAGTGAATGAATGAGTGTGTGTGTATGAGAGAGAGGAACAGAAGTTGCTGAAAGTTAATTCGAAGAAATTAGTCTTGCATTTGCTTCATTCATTTGAGGCTGAATTCTATTATTAGTTCCACAAGATTAATGTGCAACTTTTCCACTGGTTTCAATGGAATATATACATTCAACCTGGAAGTCCAAGGCTGTAGCCACTACTTTCATAGAGAACAAGAATTTTTTAATGTAAAAATCTTGCATTAGAAATTCAAGACAAGCCACTCAAGTTGCCAGGCCTTTGCCTCACTGGCCACCAGCTACACCATGTGCTGTAGTTTGATTTGATAGATGGGATCCACCTGCAGCAGGCTGCCCACATGCCAAGCCCTTCTGGAGGGTCCATGATTGGTGAAAACAGAGACTTTGCATCATGAGGAGTGGTGTGCGCTGGCTCTTGCCACGAAATCTGGTTGTTCTGAAGATTTAAAGCCTTATATATGAAGCAAGTTAGTATTAAATTGACTGTACCTTTCATTAGATCTATTATCCACCTAGAGGCTATTTTCACTTTAAAGTGGCATTTGCTCCATAATAAGTAACGTCTCAAAATGCTGTTAATTAAAGTTTCATCTGTGTAGAGGATTTTCTTTTTCTTTCTCCGCCTATTTTCTTTTCAGAAGTTAGTAATTAGTCCAATAATGTGGAGACATTGTTACTACAGCTCATTAAATTTTGCAATGCTCACTTGGACCTTTGAATGTTGGTGATGTCAAGTTGACCTAAAATGCAAAGATTCCATCTGTCGGGAATTACTGATGAATTGGCAATTAAATACAAATATATATATATTTAATTATATATATATAATTACTTGTGTTAGATTGACAGTCCTGCAAGCACTATCATTTTAAGTTCATTGACAGACTAATAAAACTTCCCCTGGGCTCCCTTCCTCATGTGGAGGGACTGGCGGCAGAGATGAGAGGAAAATCAGATGCCGAAGGGATTTAATTTTTGTCTGCAGACTGTACTGATGAGAATGTCAGTAGGGCTGGGGTGAAGTGAATATCTGGGCTAACAGAGACAACTGATGCTATGTGGATAACCAGACAGCCCTGAGATGATGCTGGCTCTCCGCTGTTATTGCCTCTTATTGAACCGGTGGCCAAGAAATGGATCTCTATTCTGTTTCCCAGCAGCATCCAGTCATGAACAGGGGAAATTATGTAAATTTCTTCACCACTGCTTAAGATTGTATTATCTTCCTCAGAAAATATAGAGAAGTAGCTATCCCTTATATTTGCTGGGAAGTGGCATTCTGGAAGTAATGAAAAGGAGGTGAGAAGCACAGGATCTCAGTCCTGGATTACGGTACCAGAGTTACACTGAAATACCAAAACATCATTTCATTTACTGGTGATCATAGGATCACAGAATCACTTAGGTTGGAAATCATCAAGACCAAACTTTGATCACCACCTTGTGAACTTAGACCATGGCACTAAGTGCTATGTCCAGTCATTTCTTGAATATCTCCAGGGACAGTGACTCCACCACCTCCCTGGGCAGGCCATCCCAATGTTTAGCAACCTTTTCCTCCTGATGTCCAGCCTAAACCTCCCCTAGTGCAACGTGATGGTATGTCCTCTTGTCCACTTGTTGCCTAGGAGAAGAGGCTAACTCCCACCTCACTACATCCTCATTTCGTGAAGTTGTAGAGAGTAATAATGTCTTCCTTGAGCCTTCAGGATAAATAACCTCAGGTCCCTCAATCACTCCTCATAGGACTTGTGCTCCAGACCCTTCACCACCTCCATTTCCCTTCTCTGGACCTGCTCCAGCACCTCAACATCTTTCTTGAAGTGAGGGGCCCAAAACTTAGCCCAGAATTCGAGGTGCAACCTTGTCAGTGGTGAGTACAGGGGTCAGTCACTGCCCAGGTCCTGCTGGCCACACTACTGTTGCTTCACATAAGCATGCTGTCGAGATATGTCATCCCACTGCTGGTTGGGTGAGTTGCTGCTGCAGCAGGGAAGATTTTAATACATGTTGGTTCCAACAGGCATCCCCAGGTGAATTTGGGATCTCAGTGTCAGTCCCTCCACCTGCAACCTCACCAAGCTCCAGGCCTCGGTGGGGTGGAGCATGACTTATATGTTGATATGCATTGGCCTGAGGACAAGGCCACCCAATGGCTCAAAATTAAAAGGTTTAGCTTGTGCCAATAGCTTACATTCTAGCAGCATTGGTGATTTGTTGTGGCAAGAGGAGTCTGAGGAAAACAAAAGGAAAAAACCAAAACTGTGAAGGGAGAAAGGAGTAAGTGAAAGCCCAGCTCCAAGCCTGTCCAAGCTGCTCCTGAGACAGCTGGGAGCACAAAGCCACCAAAGTGTAGGATCTCTCTAAAGTGTCCTCTCCTCAGATGCTGTCCTCTCACCATGTCTTTTGCAGACTTGGTCATTCTACCCACCAGCCAAACAAGGTCTTCCTGCCTTAGAGAGAGATATTTCTAGACAGGCCACCCCTTACAACAGAGCTACAAGGTTTGCCAAAAGCAGTCTTCAAATCCTGCGTCTTCAGACCATTGCTGTTGCATCAAAGCTCAGCTGAGTGTCTGGGCCTAGATCCACCTTTAGAAGCAGGAATTACTGGATCCAGGCATAGGGATGCACAACAGAGCAGATGAATTGGCTAAATATTTAATAATAAAGATTGTTCACACATTTCCAGCTTAATGTTACTGGCCAAGGAAATCTGGATGTTTCACATCAGGTTAGCAGGATACTGCAATATTTTGGCTGCTTATCTGAAGTGGAATGAATGGAACTGCCAAAGCTTTTGAAGTTCACTCATGAGATAATATTTTATTAATTTTCTGAGCTGAGGGCACTTTAGTATTGCCTGTGAGTCTTCTGAATATTAAATGCATGAAACTCTACAGGCAGGACTCTTTCAACATTTGCTCATTCACTGTTTAAAAGCACCCGCTTCCCATAAATTGAGAGCAGTCTCCTTGGTTTTCTGAGAGTTATCTTCTCTCCAATAAATTAGAAAGTATATCAATTTCCTACTTATGCCCTTTGAATGCAAAGCAGGAGCTACTTAAGCACAAGAGAAGACACATTCTGTGTTTGCCTTATTTGTCTTTCTGCTCCATAGAAAATGCAGTTTAAGCCAAAATGAGCTACTGTGCTTCAACTCCAGCAATGAAAATAATTTTGTTTCATGAAAGCACCCAGTCTTTTAGTCGTGCTCCAAGCTACTTTGGCCTTCAGCTGGAGTCCAGCCTGCAGAGCAGAGCAGAGGAGGGAGGTATAATACCTGGCCTCACAGCAGGACCAACCAGTCTAGTCACTCCCCAGCTCTCACTCCTGCTAAGCGGAGACTTGGCTCCTCCAGCTCAGCCTCCATGTCTGCCCGCCTAGTTGCATCTTCCTGGGGAGAGGGACAGGTATCTGTAGGATGATTTTGATCTTTGGATGCATCCATTTAAATTTGAAAAGTGCTAATTGAGATAGTGGAGATGTTGAGTTCTCACCAGCTGTGGTTTCCTACCCCTGGCCACAACTGGGTAAAAGTAGGGGAACTCAGGAGAGTGTGTGCTAGAAAAGCACTTCCTGCATTAGACTCAGAAAAACCTCTCAAGTGTGCAGGGCTAGGCAGAGCTGCCAGCATGGACTTCTGCATCGAAAAGGACAGACAGTTCCTAGATCTAGTGTCTGGTGCTTTATAAATAGAGTTAGATGACAGTGAAAAGCAAAAAGAGTACCAAAAAAGAAATAAAATGACAGCCTTTGTCCAAAAATATGCTAGCTACATTGTTTCTTTTCCCAAAAAAAGAAAGAAAAGAAAAAAAGGTTGCTTTTTCTGCATTAAGCTTGTCATAACTGGATGATTATAGTAACACCATGAGAAGAGCCAGCCAGGATGTGACACTTTAGCTTTCAAAATAGCTCTTCCTAAAATAAACCCTTCCCTCACAAACTGCTACTGTGATACTTATGGGAAAATGTGAACAGACCACTAATTCTCCCATCTTTCCTTGGAGATTGAGAAACTTTCCATCGGTTTATGTGCTCTAAACTCCTGTCGCTCATATGGGGAGGCCAAAACCACAGAAAAATGGGGGGAGCGAGTGTAATTTAATACATTTCACCAATTTGCCTTAATGGCTCTTTGGAAGCCTCCTGGTTTAATTAGATTTACTCTGTGCCCACAGAGGATAAACAGATGTATCTGCCATTTCCACAAAGATTGTGCTGTTTGCAGGGAGCCTGTAATGTGAAGCAGGAATGAGTGGACCTTGTTGCTGGAAGGCAGCCCTGTGGCCTTGCCCACTCACCGTATTCAAGCACTCACGTCCTTATGCATCAAACCTGGTGGCATGAGCTCTGGGCATCTGTCCTCTTTGGGTGCTGTAGAGGCTGCATTGCCCACCCACACCACTTTGTTCAGCCAGTCCTTTCTCCCTTGCAGAGCTTATTCCCCCTTGGCTCAGTGTGCTCTCTCCCTAAAAGCACATCAGACAGAATCAGCTGGGCTGATAAAAACCTCCCTCTGGGAAGGAATCCTAGCCTTTTTGGCCAGCATGACTGGACCAGGAGGAAGCTACAGCCCTGTGTACAAGGCTCATGCTAACTTTCCATGCTAAGGGGAAAATCAGGCAAATGACTGATATGCTGGGCTATGAGAACGTGACACCTCACATAGTATGGCTGGTATTGCTGAAACATTTATTTCCTTAATTTAATCTTATTATAAATTTACAGATGGTTCCCCCCATCTTGGCAGTAAAGGGGAAGCAGTGATAACTGAGTTCCCACACACACTGCATGAGAGCTTGGCTTAGGCAAGAAGAAAGATGTGAGTCCCCGTGTGGTGGGGACATTCCAGTTAGGATGAGAAAAATGTGCCTTCTGCTTTGTTGTTTTCCAGTACAGTGAGCTCTCCAAATGAAACCAGCCAAGAACAGGGGCTGGTCAGGTTCTACCAACGTTTACTTATTCTTCCACTAACAAAGTTTAGTGATTTGTGTAAATTATTATAGCAGCTACTCCCCTCAAGGTATTATACTGAGGAAACACAAGGAGCATTTTCCAATTCTCCTTTACTGTCTTGGTAGATGATTTCTTGCTCTACTACCCATCACATCCCTGCAAAATAGAACGTATCACCACTGTTGGTTAGTTATGTTTCCCTTCTTCTAGCAGATATTGGACAGGTTCATCATTATTTACACACATAGTACTGAAACTAAGTGGGCATGTTGTAGATGGAGTTTCTTTAAAGGAGGGGTAAAACAAAGCTGCTAACAGAAAGACTAAAATAATATGGAGGAGGTTTTAACTTGGGTTAGGCTGGATTTCTCCTCAATGAAGCAAGTAGGTTTTTCTTTTCAATCAGGAAATAAATCTGATGATCTCTGAATTTGGAAGTTTAGGTTTCAAGTTGCTCCCTACAGATTGACTCATTGTGAATTGCACTGTGAAATCCATGGGAATGGACTGCACTCGTGCCATGCAGCAGAGCATCTCAAATAAAATAAATTGATTAGCTTCAACATCTGATGAGATGATATGGCTTTATGTTCTCATCAGTGCTTTGTCTTGTCAGGGCAGAAGAGAAGATTCCTCTGTTCTTTTCTACATCCCAGAAAAACAAGCCTCATTTTCCAGAGGTTTAGTACAGTCTAGATGTCCTGAATATATGTATAGTACAGAAAGAAGTGTTCACCTACACACATTTTTTTGCTTGCTATTTTAACCCGCAACACTCTCCCCTCCTTGACCATCTATGGTGCAGCTGTAGTTCTCTGGAGCCTCATCCTTCTCATAGGATGGCAGAACACCCCTCTGCTGCTCTGTGTGTCAAAAGTAGCCTAGAGGGTAAAAGTCAGGTTGATCCCAGGCTAAGGGACATCAAGGATGGCATGCAATCTGTGGCAGGGAGATAGTTAACATCCTCCCACTCTGTGGGAAGAGGCTGCAGCTGCCTATCCAGCTTGCCAAACTGAAAGGGGATCCAGCCCTCAGGGAAATGTGTCTGGAGTTGTTTAATCCCAAAAGGATTATAAAGAGAGTATGCTCTAGGGAATCTCTCAAGGCCTATCCCTGTTACAGAAAAAAACCCCCAAACCAACAGCCCCTTTCCTCTCAAAGGTTTGTAACAATAGATACCTCTGAACTTTCACTGAAAAACGCGCCCCAGTTGAGACAGTCAGGGCTGCTTCTCTGTAAACCTTCTTCTGCTTTGGCTTCCATGGGGCTATCATTTCCTGTCTCTCTTCCTACCTCTTTAATCTTCTTGAGCATGTCCTTTGGAGGACCTTCTTATCTTCCTCCAACTTTCGTATGGGTTTCATCGGGCTGTCTCTTTTATCCTCGCTTCTTTCTCTATTGTATTTTATCCCTGGTTAATCTCAGCCGTGCTCCCTACTTTGTCTGTTCATCTGTTCTTATTTTGACTTGTGTTTAGGCTGTAAGCTCCTTGAGATAGGGCCTGTCTTTTTACTTTATACTTTTACAGTACCTCCAGGAACATGAAATCGCAGACTGGATTTAAGTCATCAAACAGAATTAAAACATTAAAAGAAAGCTAGTTTAAAATATTGCATGGAAATACATTCCTCAATTTCAGCAGCAGTTCAAGTCAGTGAGGCTTTCATTTGCATAAACACACGAGCATCACTCTCCTGTGCAGCACAGTGGGATTGAGTAAACTACTGGTTCACCCTCTAGCAAGTCACCCACTGCCTTGCCAACAGCAGGCATCAATTCACTGGTGAGGAGGAGAATGGGGTCCTGTTCCTTCAATGAGCAGCACCAAAAAGACTTGGTTTCCCTGGCTGCATAAGAGATCAGTGTGGCTATGATGATGTCCAACTGCTGCCATGCCCACCATAGTTAGCTCACATCATGCAAGGGATGTTTCTTAAGAGGCTGTGGCAGCAGGGGTTTTTGGCCATTTTTTTTTCTGCTTTATTTGGATGCTCCTAAGTAGCACTGAATGTTCTGTAAAAGAAGAATAATCTGGATGCCTTGAATAGCACACATGTTATACATCAGTGGGCTCTGGTCAGCACTTTTTTCTTGAGTCCATTGAGACCTTCAGTGAAGTTTCTTTCTTATGGTTAAATATCTATTCTTTCCTGCTTTACATGGTCTCATTCAGAAGACAAAACAATGTTCTGATTTTTTGTTTGTTTTTTTCTTTCAAGAGATTCCATCCTTTTCTACAACCTTTTTTCTAAAGGACTATAGACATTCATAACTGTCTTGTTAATTTAAAACAGGTATGTCCATGTCTGACAGCCACAATTAACCTCCAGTCAGCATGTGCTCATTTTGGGGTTTGGCTCTTTGATTCTAGTGTTGTTTCCCAATGATACAGGAAGGTGCCAGGATCTTCATGGAGTCCAGTCATGTCATACAGGTGTCTTCTTCCTTCCTCACCTTCCAGCAGCCTGGATAATCCACATGGAAGGCATTTGCCTGAGCTCTCCCAAGTTTTGAGTACACATGTGGTAAATGAACCTTATAATTTCCTTCTCTACTTCCCAGACCTTCAACTGTAAGTAGGTTTTTTTGTAGTCTTTGCCATGGATGAGGGAATCTGACCCTCTAGGTTTCTCTGAAGCTTTTCCCATGACATATATGAGGAAGTAGCAGATGATTTATTACGATCTAGTAAACCATTAATTCACTCATTCAGGACATGCATTGAGTCACCTCTGCTCTATTGGTGGGATGATTACCCATTTTAATAGTAACTGTGAATTCCCAATCACCAGATATTTTCATTAAGAAAGACCAATGATAAGTGGATCAATAGAAGAAAAGTACTTACAGGGTGAATGACACATGACTGTGTTTGTGCAGGAAATATCTAGAGAAAGGCAGCAAGCTAAATGGGAAATAGTGCACCAGAATCCCTGGTTTGGTATGGAGTTGTGGCTCTCTACTCATTGCACACTTCTAGCAAATTTGTCTGGATGACTCTTGATGTTGCACTTCAGGGCCACTGCTGTTACTTACACAGGGCAGTAAAATGGTTTCTATAATAATAACAACAATAGTGGCTGGTTGTTAAAATTCTGAAATAACTTATATGGATAATTTTTATAAGCCTTGTGTCTGCTAGGACTGGAAATGTGCCATATATTCTTTGAAGTGCAAATCTTAGAGGTTGGGCAAGGGTCTATTTCCCTTTCATTGTCTTTCCGAATCTGTTTCCTGTTTTGTAAAAAAATGGGAACAGTTTTGCAGCAAAATAAGAGTTAGAGAATTAGCCAGAGTATGGATTGATTGGCATATAACAGGCCTGTTGTAGAGGAATGTATGGAGACTTATGCATGGATTACTGAGAATTAGGAAATGGAGCTCCACCTTCCGATTTTTTTCCTGTTTTCTTCTGTGTGAGTTTTTCCCTCACTCTGTTAGTGATGCTGTTAAATGAAGCTGTGAGTAATGACTTTATTTTTACTGATCAGAGCCATGTAAAAGACCATACAGAAGCAGTGATACCTGGAAAGTGTGATGAAGAGCTCTGACAAAAGCTGTGACAAAAGGGCCTCTGAAGCACAGGTAGTTTTTATATTGGTTGTCTGGGTCAAAAAGAAAGGGTTTGAAAGGGCCAGTTGAATCTGGTGAATCAACAAATGCTTACAGGACTGGTGCCACAGGCAGGGATTTGCCACTTAGACCATGGGATACTGGGAGCTGTCAGAGAAGGGGCAGAGTAACTTTGGCCATAGGCTTGCCAAGCTGATGAGAAGAGCTTTAGCTAAAGTTTCCAGGGGAGGAGAACCTCAATACATCCCATCTCTACCAGTTTGATGCCAGTGACAACAATACATGCCCAGAGCCTGGAGAGGAATCACACATCAGCAGAAGCACAAAGGAATTCCAGAGAAATTGTTGAAGCAGCCAGAGACTAGGTTAGCAAAGCTAAAACCTGGTAGAATTAAGTCTGTCCAGGGAATCTTTTTCAAGCTTTGCATGTATTGCAATCTCTCCTCAAGATACCCACCTTTATACCTTTGGTATTTAAAATTGAAAGATGACATTAGACGACTCACATCTCCAGCAACAGATCGAATGCTGAGCCTGGCATGTCTTGTTCAGTTTAGAAGTAATGATAACAATAGTAATGATAGCAATTGTTAGAATAGATGGCAGTCTGCCTGACTAGTTTGTTCTGTATTAGCTTTTTTTGAAGCAAGCCTCTATGAGAGCTCAATTTAAACTGATATATGCCCCATTTTAAATCAGTTAGCAGATATTTGCGGTAAAATTTAAGTGTTAATTTAAACTGATTTTGCTAAAATCTGAGCTTCTCTAATATACATCACCTATACTTTCCCTTTGCCTCTCTTGGGAAAGAGTGATTTAAAGCTGATTTTGCTTAAGCGAGGAAACAGAACTGATACAGTAAACTTCTTAAGATTTCTGTAAATCAGAAACATTCACTGGGATATCTCAAACATTACAATTATTTCTGTGCACTGTTCTTAATTTCTGTTATCATAATTGCATTTGTCTGTTAATGGGATATGTTTTGAAATGTTGTGGCTGTACAGTGTTAGGCTACCATCTTATTCTGTAAGACACCCTCCTAACCTGCACACAACTCCCTGTGCTGCAGCCCAGGGCTGATGTGCCCAGCATTCCTGACAGCCAAAAGCCCTTTTGGCTGGAATGGAGCGTGCTGTAAATCACTCTCACGTTAGCGGAGAGTGTATTTTCACCCCAATGATTACAATTGTGCCTTTAGTTGAGGAGGATGCTTTTGGGCAGTAAATTGTGCTGTGTGTTATCTCTGCCTCCGTCCTTCTCTCTTTTTCTTGCTGGGTAGGAAATGGCTGTTCCGAACGGCAGTGCCCCAACAGCCTCCTAGGCTTTGTAATCTTTTGTTTCCATTTTTGTGAGAGAAGTATCTGAAAAGGGGATTGAGAGGAGATGGTTCTTTGTATTAGAAGTACATAAATTACTGTATCTCAGGTTGTCATCAGGGCTCCGCATTCCACAGATGAAGCTAAAGCAGTGGTCTTTAAACAGTACATTAAGTTGGACATTGTGAGAACTACCAGCCTCGTGACCTGGTGGTGCATAAATCTTCCCACTGTTCCCATCCCTTTTGCATTTGTCATTTCCTCCAGCGCCATGCCCGGCCCCATGTGAGCAGGGGTATAAACACCTCCTGGTACTGCACTTGGCATCTCACCCAGGGCACTTTACCCTCTTTACCCTCATGGCAGGAGTGTTGGAACTAGGTGTGAGGTCCCTTCCAGCCCAAGTCTTTCAGTGATTCTATGAAAGCCTTTGTGGAAGATGGCCTTCACATCTGAAATATCACCCTGGGTGCTGGTGCAAAGTAGTTCTCACATTAATGGCCATGCTTTACATGAGGGATAGGCTTTGTCAATAGAATAAGCTGGACCCATGGTTAGTGCAGGATAAACAGACAGGTTAGTATATGGTTAATTGATTACTACAGAGGATGGGAGGGCAATGGGTTTCTCTCAATTTCTGTAACACTTCTCTGTGTATGAGCATTTATAATATGTAATATTAATGTCTCTAGCAATTCTGTAGTATCTCTTGGTAATTTATTAATTCTTTATAAGTGTTCCTTTAAGACAAATTGTGAGTTAGTAGATGATGGTTAGAACTACTCAAATAATTTTTTTCTCTATCAGAGAATGAAAAATCAATTAATTTCGGATTTCAGTTACAAATAAAACACAACAGAATGAAAAGTTTGCGATGTGGTCCAGACATTCCTTACAGACCTTGTCAGAATAGATCTGACAAGATCTGACAAGAATAGATCTATTTCTATCTATCTATTTCTTTAGGGTCTCATCTAACTAAAACATCATTGAAATTCTTATTTTGCATGCTCTGTGACAAAGCAGATATTCCAACCAAAAAAGCATGTTTTGATGTTGCTGGAAAACAAGGTTTTCATTGATCCAAACAGAGCTTTGCGGGTTTTTTAATTTTCATTTTGCAGAAGATTAAAAAAAGATTTTAGTTTTCATTCTCGTTCTGCTTAGCAGGAACACAATTAAGTGGGGAAAAAAAATGGAATTCCCTTAGCAGCTAGCAAGTCTAGTGTTTCTGCATGCCTCTATGAAAAATAAATGGGATTACTTTGTTTAAAAACTGCTTTTAGCAACCTCTGTTAGAGCCTTAAAATGCACAGGAGGGCATCATCCTTTTTCCTTTGAAGTCCCTGGCACAGTATCCATCGACTTCACAGGGCGTGGGATTGACTGAATAACTGTTGCAGCATGAATGTCTACCCTGACACTACACAAAGTCATGCTGAAAGCCACTTGATGTCATTCTAATCCTGTCTCCTCTCAGTGGTGTTCTGGAGAAGAGAGTTGTTTGTTTTTGGTTCCCCCCCACTCCGTATTTACTATTTGCGGGAGGAACTAGTTAACAAATAGAAAGGACAAAGCTGAATGAGCATGTCATTAATCTCCAAAGGAACTTGTTCTGCTGCTGACGTGATCAACTGCTCCATGCAGCAAATGCTAACAAGGGAATTTTAGCCGGTAGGGCTTTAATATGCTAAGGAGAGACGCTGTAGCTGGAGGTATCACCCGGGTATGCGGTGAGCCTGGGAATGCCAGCCCTGTGAGGGTGGCAGAAGCCCTGTGGTCACAAGGATTTTCATCAGAACCTACTCGCTTCCCCTCCAGCTCTTTACATCTGAAAAAACAGAAGCACAAACACCTGCCGGGGGGAAGAAGGGGCTGCAATAAGCAGGCATCAGTGCTGGCAATGCTGATGGCTTCACCCATCTAACACCGCATCTCCCGATACGGGATTGTTCATCCAACAGCTTGTCCCTGCTGGATAAACCAGAGGTGAGAACGATTTTCTGGCATGGCTGTGTCGGTGCTCTGGAAGACTTCTGCTGCTGGTGAGATCATTGCTGGCTGTGACCAAAGCAGATGCCCAGGATAGATGAAGACCTTATGGATTGTCTCCCGGGAATAATTACAGCTAAACTGTGGCGCTTAGTCACAGCCTTTTGTGCTTGTGGTGCCTCCAGGAAGGCCTGGGAAGCAAGCTGCCTGGAATGCAGGGGCAATGTGCTCCTCCTCAGCTTGGCAAGCAGAGAAGGGTGAAATCCCACCTCTCCTCCACCAAGCACATTGGGAGGGCAATGCTGGCACAGTCATCCTTATGAGTGCTGCCCTGAGGGGAAACATGGAGAGTCATTACCCAGGGAATGACTGGCACTCTGAAGGTGCCAGGCTGTCCTAGAAATGCTGGCTCTACCAATATCACACAGGCATTTTGCCATTCACTGGACCACTTAAATGTACTAGGTAACAAGCTTTAGAAAGATAACACTGCTGCAGTGGGAAACATGGAAACCATTTCATACTGACCCCAGAAAATGAGTCCTTTGTTTGTACCTTGGCCAGGAGCAAAAAAGCCCTGCACAATCCTTTTTAACAAACACCTGCTGGCAACCCTGCTGCAGGCTGGGAGGGGACTGTAAAACAGATGGAGAAGCTGCCTATGTTAGATACTATGGATATCAGAGAGACAGAAGGACTGGAAACTGATTTAAGGTCAAACTGTAGCATAACCTGTGAGGAACATAAAACCAAAAGTGGCTTTAAAGCTTTCCTGATTTCCAGTGTGAAGTCATGTCCTGCTTCTGCAGCTCACTGGAACAGCTCAGAAATGAAGTCTCTGCCCAAGGTGAGCAGCCAACAGCCTCTGCCTCCACCACAGACACAAGACAACTCCCATGCAAGGACTGTGCTGAAGGACTCATGGCTCATCCACACATGAATAGTGCTGCTATAGCTCACAGCTTGCTCTTTCCAAGCTGTTCACAGCTCCTGTGTCCTCCAGAGTATGTAGGGGTGGTGAGGGAGACATTTACTGAAATTCTGGTTGCTATTATACAACAATCTGAATCTCCCTACCTTATTAAGCTCCTCTGTCACCAAGTGAGATAGGGGATGTGAGATTTCCATCTGTCTTATACACCTGAAACTGAAAGATGCAAGTGCAACAAAATACAGGTTGGTGGTAATGGGACAAAGTTGAGTGTCCCTCTGGCATTGCCTTAATGTCCAGCTACTGCAGAACACAGAATATGTCCAGGGAAGTCCTGGGCTTTTATTTCTTTGATGGCTAATTTGATTTGGCTAGGACAGTGTTGTCAGATTCTCAAAATGGCCTGTTTGACCATCTAAGGAGTAAAGTTTCAAGAAGTCAGTTGTGAAAAGAACTACTTAGCCTGTAGTTTGCTGATGTATGTTAAGTAGGACTTTCTTTTGCTCTAAAACACACCAGAAGGTTGTAGCGTATCACATTTCACTTTAAGGTGGCTGAGAGTAAGCTTTGAAAAACCAAAACCCCGTGATGTACTCCTGTTAATCATTGATATAGTCTTTGATCTCTTCTCAGTTCTGTGTGGCTGATTGACTCATCCCCACTTTTTTTACCAGCTGTCCATTCGTGCCTTTTTTCTCAGTGTGTCTGTTCTCCATCACTGTTTGAGCAAGCAAGAGAAGCCATAACAGCAAGGGTATTTTTGTAGTGTTTCTGGTCAAATGATAAACGTATCTTAGTGCAAAATTTCTAGTACCATTCCAAAGGCCAAAAAGGATTTGGAATAATATCTGAGCTACTCAAATTCCCCTTCTCTGTGGTTATTTCCAGCTCATCTATGACACAGACAACATTTGCAGGAGAAGTCTCTTTCAGCTACCCAATATGGAATTTCTCAATCACTCACTCTGAAGGCTGATGGAAAAGCACCACGGCTTCAGGGCTGAAAAGAGTGTGAGTGAACATGCTTCAGGCACAAATTCCTCCCTCTTTTTTACCACAAAGCTTTCAGCCAAGCCTGCTTGGATTGCTCTGTGGACCCTCAATTCATGGTGCAATAAGCTGAGTCTCCAGGAGTGGATATCTATGAAGGATATCTGAAGACAATGCAAGAAGACTTGGGATGGCTGGAGAGTTGTGCTGCCATCCTCAATAGTCTCTGAGGGCAGTGGCAAGGGTGTCAGCTCCTGTGAAACCCAGCTGATGAAAACATGCAAAAATGCATCACATCTTAGTTTTACTGGTGATTTTGGTGACGGTCTTGAGTGTCCACCCAAGGTCCAATTTCTCTGATTTTTTTAATAAAACTCAGAAGTAGCTTTTGGGTTGTCCTCAATGAGTACTAACTGGCTGGTCACCATGCCTTCACACTTATCTTTTCATTACATTACATTGGCATTGCAGAGTGTCCCTGTGTACTGTGCTGGTCCCCCAGATGAATGGTACTGCCCCATTCCGCCCCCATGACTGTGTGGGTGTGTGTACACCCCTTTGGCTGTGTACTCTGCTCTCATACAGCCTTTTCACAAACTTTTCTGCTTGATGAAACACCTTTAAGTGCAAGGGGAGGCAAATTAATATTAAAGTCAGTACAAAAGAATTCTAAGCATATAACTGGGCAAAACACTTCCTCCTGGCTCACGGCTCTTTCTCACTTCTTACACCATGCTACAAAGATGGATGATGGGTGAAGCTGGCCCATTCAGCTTCTTCTGCTGCCTCAGGAACTAGTTGTTTTGCTGTTTGCTGTATAAGCAAGTTAGAATATAAGTTAGTGGTTCAGGTTCATCACCACTTGTGTAAAGAGCAGTGAAAACACTAAACAAACCTCAGCAGGGAAAGATCATCACAGAGACTAAGCAGGCAGTGGCTTTAAACATCCTAAATTTGAATTAAAATCTGTGGCTGCAGTTAAAGTGAGAAAGGGCTGTTAGAAGTACTCTTACATTCCCTGATAAAGCGAATGTTTACCAGATACAGGAACCAGTCTTCCTCTTTAGATTAAATTGCCTGATAGAGCAGAAGATAGAGTTAACTCTTTGTGTTATGACCAGGGACAGAAAGCTCATGACAAAGTTAAATTATTGAATTCACTCGTGAGAAAACTGCTTGATCATTTCATGTGTACAGGAGGCACAAATCTCAAATTGCATGTTTGGCAACATATGAGAACTACATACATATATAGTCGGTTGATGTTGTTACTTCCATTAAATGAGGTCTCTCCTTTTTCTCTATTTTCAATGCAGTTCTCCAGGGAGATTAATTTGTATGAAAGTAGAGCGCTAATTGCACAAAACAAGCTGGGGTACTGCAGGAGCATAATTAAATTAAAAAAAATATGGTGTTAATACAATTGTGGTGCTAATTAAATAAAATTGGTGACAAGTGTCTAAGGCAGACCAAGTGTAAGGAGAAAAACTGACAAAATGATCCATTTAAAAATTCTCGCAGATATTATAGTTCACTGGTAACTGAGCTGAATTAAAAGTAATTGTACATGAAGTGCTGCGCGAGTGCCTGATCTTGCTCTCAGCAAAGTGGGACTTTTGCCAATTCAGGCTCTAATGTTCCATAAATTGCTGATAGGAAAGCAATAGGCTCATTTTATTTCTGCATGTGTTTAAGTGGGGACTAATTCAGGACCAGTCAGACAGACTTGGGAACAGCTTCCTCAGCAACATTTGCAGTTGTGCCTGCAGTAGCCTGACTGGTCCCTGCTCCAGTAGGAATTGCTGACAGTCCGTGTGCTGGAGGGGACATGAAAAAAGCATGGAGTGGCATGTGCCAGTGGCACACTATGCTTCGACCTCATCAGCAGCCAGCTTTTTAGAGCTTCACAGTCCAAGGGTGCATCATTAGAGTCCATCCTCTGCCCTCCATGGAGCAGGGTGGCCCTTAATCAGCATCCTGGTTCAACTCCCTTCCCTTTGCCATTTATTAGTGGATCAGATGAATTGCATGACGCCTACTGCAGCCCCAGCTTCCTCTCCAAGCTTGGCTGTCCCCAGCATTTTCTTGTGCCCTGCCCTCTGATCAAGTTCTCACCTTCTCCAGAAAGTTGCTCCCACCACCCAGCTGCCCTGGGGGCACTCTACCAGCTGCACCTGCCACCCCAGCCTTGGCACCTGTGGGGAGCCCTGGCAGGAGCCCTCATGGCCTCCCACTGTCCTGGGGCACCAGAAAGCTGCTTCTTGTGAACACAGAGTTTCCTCACAATCTGTATTGATGGAGGAAACCTCCCACTCCTCCTTCCACCCACAAACCAACAACTCCAAGCCATTTCTAGCCTGTGTGGTCCTGAAACAAATAAAAAAGTCCTTTCAGATGTGAAACAAGGCAGCCCTGTCTTCCTGAGTCAGCCTAAAACAATAGCCATGAGCACTCACCTCACAGCAATTTCTACCCTCTCTGGGGTCATGTTATAATACAGTAGACCCCCAACTGTGGTTTTGAAAATGCATTGGCTTGTTTTGGGAAGCTGAATCGAACAACTTCACTGAGCTTGCAGGAAATTAGTTGTGATCCTTTATACTATGGGAATTTTGCCTCTGACTTTGCTGGGAGCAAGATCAAGACCTTAATGCCTACAGAAGAATTGCCAACTCTGTTGCTTGCTGGAGCAGAGGGATCAGGGGAGATAAGTGATTTCTCCATGTAGTTGTCTCAGCCAAGAAAAAAGCAGAAAGGAAAAAAGTTCCCTCATAAAATCAGCTCATATTTTATGGCTGGGACTTCTGGTTACTGTCCTATGATATTGCTGGCCAAAATGAAAAGCTAAATGCACAAATTGCTGTCCTGATTTTTATTGTTCTTACATTTTATTGGTGATAAGCCTCGGAGAGAGCTCTCAATATGGGACAGGACGCCTCTGCCCTTTCTTGAGGGGGTTTGTCTTAAGCAGTGTCTGAAGGGCTCTAACACCCATTGCAGCTCCTTACGTCACTGGTGAATAATCCTGCCCTGCTATCTGTACTGCACGTAACACTGCCAGGCTGCAGGGTGGGTGTCATTCATTATAAACATATTTTTAATCCTAATTTTGGTTTCAGATTAAACTGGAATAAAATTGCTGCTGCGTTTCAGCCTAATGCTTTTTATTCACTTTCCTGAGTCTGAGTTCATCATCCTTCCTGTCTTCATTAGTGTGACTCTCGCTTCACTCTGTGGTCTCTGCATAATAGCCAGCCCATTTCCTCACCTTCATCTCAAAAGCAGAGCTCGATGCTGTGTGTTAATTACTGCTCAGCTCAGTCCTCAGCATATGGAAAGGCAAGATATGACTGAAGGGGGAAAAAAACAAACAAAAGAAAAATAGGAACTGGCACAAAGTTTTATCTTCCTAAGAATGTTTGTCTCAATGGTGATATCAACCATAAGGGCGTGTTCCTCCTTCACAGGAACAGTGTTGGCCTTGTCTGGCTTAGTTTACAGTAAGATGAAAGCCTTTTATTTGCTGTTTTCTTCCCTTAGGATGCATTGTGCCCATTAATTGCTCCAAGGCAGAACATAGCTAAGATTATCCATCTAAGACTGGGTCTGAGAGTTAATAACTAGCCTCAACTCAGTGTCAGGGACAGATGCTCTCTAAATGTGACTTTGGGGCTTGCCCTTGTAGCATAGGAACACACTCAGAGCACATACCTAGGCTCAGCTTGTCCACATCACACTTGGGCAAATGCAGCTCTGAAACAGCCTCTGTAGATGGAGCGATCTGTCTGAGTCAGAAGCAATATTCACAGACATCCTTTTCCACTGTCACTGAGCAGAGTAACTATAAACACATGGGATGCAGGTTGTGCCTAAAGCTAGGGTGCAAATTTACCAGAGGGGAAAGCTTTCCATCATGGCCTTATTCTGCACGTGATGCTCAGCATGACCCTTGCATGTGCCATGTGATGAAAAGGCAACTGCTTGGTCCCTGCCCAAGTTTTGGGCTTGAAAAGGAGGGGTTTTGGTAGTGCTGGTGTCCCAGGAGGTGTTTTGTAGCCCAGTACAATTAAGGAGCAGGGTGGGTGTCATGAGGTGATGGATGCTGGTGAAAGAGGTGGGTGACCAGGACTGGGGGATGAGGTGGTTGGTGGAGTCATGCCAGCAGATGGGGTGCCAGGTGAGGATGTGTTGGTCCTGCATCAATTCTACTGATTTTTAAGGCATGCTCAGCCAGTGTCCAGGGTGCTATGGGCTACTTCTGTAGAGAGAAAACTCCCAGTCTTTTGTTCAGATCCTTGACCACTACATTTCTGAGCATTCAAGGCAAGAACAAGTGTAAGAGCTGAAACATCAGACAGAAATCTGAGAGGGAGACACTGCAAAAGATAAGGAGATGTGAGTCTGAATTTTACTTCACTTGAATCTCTAGTGAAAAAACGTACTAATATCAGCTCTCACTGTTACCAGAGCAAAATTCCTTTGAGGAATGGTCTTCCAGGATTGCTAGGGAAGGAGCTGCAGAAAAAAATGGCCTGCGTAATTATAAAAAAGCACTAGCTGTCCTCTGTAGCAAGAATTTGCTACTCAAAGTCCTATGCTCCAGTATTTTCACATGCCAACTCTCATTTGATTCTTTTTTCTTAAATATACAGTTTTCTAAATAGTGAGATAAATCAAGCAGTTTAGCAGATGTTCACTAATCATTTTCTGGGGATTCTTTACCATTTAAAAAATACTTCCCTGAGACTGATCTCTGATGCAATGCTTTCATCACTCTGGAGACTAAACTCACTAGATGTGGAGTAGGGTGGCAGCAGCTTTTCCATCAATATGCCTTAGGCCTGGTCGAGGTGGATCGTCCAGAATGACAAAAGGAGAATATTTATGGTGTCCTTTCCAATTAAATCCTCAGTATCTCTGCTAAGATGGTCAGGGTTGCCAGTGGTATTTTTAATGGTATGAATGGCTGCTACCTAAAAAGCCTGATGACCAACTGATGGCCATGAAGTAACTGTTACATAGCATCTATGCTTGATAAGATCCAGATTCAGAACAATAACCCCACCACTGAAAGGCTCTCCAGGCTATTTCCATCACCTCTATATACCTCTTTTCTGACTCATCTTGTGCTGTCTTTGCTTCTGCTCCTCCAGAACAAATTGACTGATAAATGATATTCACTACCTCTGTGTCTTTCCCCTTGGATGCAGGAGGGGAAGCAGGAGACTGCTTGTGATGCTGATGTTCTGAGGTCATTCAGCCTGTGATTTGCTTTTGTCCACTGTGTAGAAAATGAACATCTGTACAAAATGCTGCCAAATCTCTTTGGTCCAGGCTGTGGTGAATGTGTGATTGGAGAAGCTCCTTGTTGTCCATATGAGCACTGAGTGGGCTGGTCTGTGTATGCTGGCAGTGTGGAGCTACTGAGGCAGCTGCAGGGAGTGTTTCCTATCAGTTGGTGTGATGTAATGGTCAGTCTTCAGTGTGGGAACGTGCCATTTCCTGCCTTTCAGGGTTATTGCAAGTGACTAGTCAGAAGAAGATCCTGTTCAGAAGTGAGACAGGCAAGTAAATAAGTAACCAAACTTAATGAATAAATTAAATAAATAATTGTCTATAAAAGCACTGTCAGTGTGCCTGCTGCCAGGTGAGAAAACTGCTCTAAACATCTCTAACATAGCCTGTATGTGCCACACAGGCTCTTTCTAAATGCTACAGTGTTAAATGTACTTAGCAGTGACTCGAAAGAAAGCTATCTGGCAGGTCTATTCTCTATGGTCCTTTCCATCCCTGGCCTCTCTGCTCAGCCTGCCAGCCCCTGAGTCAAAAGGAGAGGAACTATTCCAGTATCCCAGGGCTGCTTCTTAAATTTGACTGACCACTTCATAAAACATCCCAATGGCTGATGCAAACCCTAAAGCCCCCAAATGCACCTAACCCTGCTGGGCAGCGAGATGCCCTGTGAGAGCTGGCTGTTTGAAGTCAGGAGAGGTTCCTTGGATCACACATGCACATGCATGCACAGAGTTGTGCCATTCCCTTGCTTTTCTCAATTGGATGAAGCTTTATTTCAAAGTTTGGGTCAGGCCCTAAATTTGGTGATCTAATGCCTTAAGTCTCTCTTTTGTCTCCACAGGATATGAGCTCCCTCAAAGGAGCTTTGATAAATTGCCCCAGCCAGTCATTAGTTTTATGCACCCACATTATCATCATGCCAGCAGGCAGCAGGTTCCAGGAGCTGCATCCCTGACTGCCCCAGGGGAGATGGCAGAACAGTGCAGCAGGAATGCATGTGCAGGGGCATGCTCTCCCCTGTCTCCTTCTGGCAGGACTGGGCCCCTGGCAGGACTACAAAATTCCCCTGCTTCCCAGGACCCCCAGAGGATAAGACACCTTCTTGGAACAAGAAGAGACTGGAAAAATGCTGGCCCAGGTCCCTCCTTCCTCAATGATAGTGCCAGTCCACCCAACAGTGTCCGGTCTCTGCACAACTAGCATGGATGCAGGAGGATTTGGTGAGCAGATCATGTCACCTGTGCACAGCTTTTGTTCAGTGGCCAGCAATTTGTGACTCAAGGACTGCCTGACCAAGCATCAACATAATCATAGCTATCAGGCCTCCATACATGTCTTTGCTATGAATTTCCCCAGTTGCCTTTTGAACACATGCTAACCCCTGGTGCCCACAGCATCCCCCTGACAAGAAGTTCCCCTGCTCCAACATTAATGGATGATCTGCATACCTAATGTATGTTAGTGCTACATCCATCCTCTGGAGAAGGACCCAAGCATCCAAAATAATGCTATAGAGGAGATAGAGGAGACAACCTCCTGCCCAAGTCTGCCCTTCCTCAGCTGATCCCAAACAAAACACCTTGCTACTGTGCACCTGCAGGACAACCTACAGATAGATTCTGGGTACAGAAGAGTTACATAACTAAAGAGCAGAAACTGGGACAGTCCATGGGCTGCATTTCTGTTCAGACGTGAAGGCATCTCAGCCAGGGCAGTTCTAGGAGATGTCAGGTCCTGTCATGAGTGACTTGACTCACTTTATGCCATGTGTCATGAAAACTGCTTCCCCAAAAAATGAAGAAAGAGAGAAAAAAAAGGAAAGACTAGTGAGAATATTGGTTGCAAGAATCCACTCTGAGTTGATGAGTGTCCCTTTGTTGTTGGCATGCCCTTTGCTACTTCCAAACCATGCTGCAGCCAATGCCACATGCATCATCCCAATGAAAGAAGGGTTCTTCTTCCTGGAGAGGCTTGCTGTGACACTCCAGCCCTGCTTTGTTTTCCTTTGAGCTTGTCACAATCCTACCACCACTTGCTGCTTGTGCTGAATGACAGACAGCAGTGACAGCAGCAGTGACAGCAGCTTCTGTGGCAGTGGGACATGCTAAGTGTGGCCTTCTGGCACAGAGGGTTTTGCAAGGCAGCAGGTGACCAAAGGCACGGGATCTGCTGAGCAGAGATACTGCATTTTGGAAGCCAGGGCCCTGTCTCACAACGAGAATGAGAGAAAGCAAGCTGAGGAAAGGCAGAGGCTGTGGCTGTGGCTATGACCACAGGGAGTGTTTTGTGTAAGAACAAGGAGAGGGGATTCAAAACCAGGAGACTTATATTCCTTCCATCATATTATTCCTGGGCCTAGCTGTACCACCGACTCAATGTGTATCCTTGGCTGAGCTGCCCAACCCCTTGTGCCTCATTGTCCTTGCACATATTGGTCTGTCCTCTGGCAGATGTTGTGTGTGCAGGCATGGACTTAACCAGCTCAGAGGCCTCCATTCATCCCTGTCTCGTCTCTCCCCTGCTGTGGTGCTGACAACTCATATATTCCCAGTACAGTCCTGTGGTTTCTCTCTGGCTTTGGGAGATCCTGTGCCAAATACTGCTGATCAGCCTGCTGACCAGCTGCATCTGGTGTATCCAAAGCCATCCAGAGGCTGTGGCATGCATGATCCTCTGGGATGGCTGACTGTTCCTTGTTGCAACACAAAGTTTAAGTTGGTGATGGAGGGACAGGGCAGAGACTCACTCCATGCTCACACCCTGCATCACATTCCATGCACAGCAAGTGACTTGACCCTGATGTGGTGATCAGCCCTTAAACGGAGGGGTTTACAGTCCTCTCTGTCCACCCCTGGCACTCAAAAATGGGAGGGTATATGTAGAGCCTCCTTTGCAGACTTCTGGTTTGTCCTGAATGCAGTGTAGCAAATTGGGGAATTGCTCTGGGGAGGTTGAGATTGAACTGGATGTATTCACGTCATATTACAAATCCAAGGTTAAGCACAGGCCTTCTTTGCCTTCTCTCTTTGCTATTTGACCTTGTGCTGATCTAAATCCTGTAGCAAACAGCAGGAGAAATTCCTGCGCCTGTCCTGAAGCCCACAATGATGGCCATAATGTTTTGATGATCATACACTGGGCAGAGCATGCTGGGGCAAAGGGTTGGCATCCTGACCTGTTTTCCTAGCCTAAATTGTTGGTAATTAAGCAACAGATGATGTGCCTGGGACTTTGATCACCTGTTAATGCCAATCATGTGGGTCAGCTGGAACAGATGTAGTAATGTTTTAAAAAAGGCTCCTCAGGAGTTGTTTTAGAAAAGGTGGTGGCTGCAGGGGTTGATACTACAGTGAGTGGTTTAGTGGGAGGAAGATTGGACCTGTGTGGTGGAGAAAAGGTCTCCAGTGCTGTGGAAGACTGATGTTAGCCTCAGAAACATCTCAGTGTCATGGAGGAGTGGCAGCAGGTAAGTAGGTGTTGGAATATTTTTGCTGTTTAGACAGGTGTATTTCTTGGTCTGCTGAAAGCAAAGAGTATTAGCTCTTCTGGTTTTCCTGTGTTTCTGAGACTAGCTGTAATCCTCTGTGGATATAATATTGAAATTCTGGAGGAAAAACCTCTTTAAGCAACTGGAGGGTTGGTGCTTGTCCTGGGAGCCCAGGACAGCCGGGCAGTTGCCTTTCTGTGACAGGGTCTGCAGACAGGGAGTGTTGGGTGTGTTTGAGTGGGTTCCAGGAAGGACACAAGTCTGGAGGTTATCCTGGGAAACCAGAGACACAGGGACATGTCTAAATGCAGCAGCAACCCTACCAGTGCTCTGGAGCACATATATCACTCCAGTGGCAGTAATGCTATCCCTGCTCACATGCATGCTGTTCCTTATGTACATAGGCTCTTGGCATGCATCTGAAGGAACATTTCTTTTAATGTGTTGACTCTCTAGAGGGTTGTGCCTTGAACTGAGTAGAGGAAAAATTGAGGAAATAGCATATCCCTCCTCATACCTTAGAGTCCTGCACACCTTAGCCCAACAATCTGCACATTTATCAGATTGAGTTTCCAGTATGTGAAGAGAGCAGAGCAGCTGCAGTGAATTAATTAGTAACTTCCAGAGCTGGGTTATTACCTGTAAAGCCTTAGAATAGTTATATGCAGCTCTATGAGCACAAGGAGACCAGTGTTACCTGCTGCAAAGGGGCAAGCAGGCACAGATGCCTGGCCTGTTGTTTCTGCAGCTCTTGAAGATGAAGAGAAGGGAAAATGTCCTGTTGGGATGGCACTTACTGCTGCCCTGGGGCTCTGTGAGGACTTGCAGCCTTCTGGTATGGGGGCAGTGGGATGCAGCTGCCCTGGGGTGAGCTGAGATGGAGCTGCTGAAGCCCTGCCTTCCCTTGGAGGGTTACAGTCACTTGTATGCTCCTCAAATTCTTAGTTGTCAATTTAAACAAAAGTGGTGTCAGACCAGTTTGGAGGGTCACCTTCTGTAGCCATCTATAATTGTAATGCATTAAAAGTGCAATAGAAGCACTGATTTTAAAAAAACCCACTCAACTGAACAAACCTCTTGCCCCATTAATAAGGGTTATTTGGTCCAAGTGTTGTTAATTGTTAAACTTCTGACCAATCTTGCAGAACTGGAGTGACATTTGGAGAGGATTCCCATTCCTCTCACGTGTACCATTGGAGTGTGCAAGCTTCATCAGGTGTAGATATATCAGCTATTCATGTGTCAGTAATACTGTGAAAGTCTTGGAAGAAAGAGTGATGTACATTATAAACTTGCCTGGAAATCATAATGCATTTCTTTAAATATGGTAAATAAAGGGATTTATCCTCACTGTTAAGTATCTTAAGCTTTGTCTGATGGTTTACAGGACCCTTATCAGTCAATCAGACTTGGGAGCTTAAACTCCTTAAGATCTCTTGATGGCTTCTCATATTTTTCTCATAAACTGCTACTGCAAAAATAATTTTGGAAGGGTTTGGAGACTCTTACATGTGCTCTTTAGTTTCATTTTTTGGAGCCACAATTACTACTTTGGCCTGCACTACTACTTACTCAGTTTTCTGTATGAAGTCACAAACTTGCTCTGGAATGGGCTGGAACTCATTAATTCTGAGCAGGATGTACAGTTCTGTAGATTTCATTTGAAAATCAGTTGGTGATTCTCATATATTACAAATTTACAGTTGTCCCTGGTTGATAATTATGTTCTAAGTCTGTCTCTCAAATTAATCTGAGTGCACACTTTAAACAGTCCTACCATGGCTTTGGTTTAAGTAAATTACTTACAGGAATGACACATTTGTTACTAATCCTCCAGCCTCTTATAGCCAAATTCTGTAATTCTCTTCCAGACTGGTTATTCTTTCTTATGCAAGCAGACCGACTGACTTCACATTTATTCACCCAGTTCAGACTACCACTTAAGCACATGGTTAATTGTAAACATGTGTTTAGGTCCCATTGACTTTTGTGTGGCTTAAGTGCTGTCTTGAATAGGCATTATTTTTCAAATTGGAGCAGGAAAATTAAATTTGTCCCCCTATATAAAAGATCAATTCAACTGTTATGCTGTCATAGTTTGACTCTGGCTAAAATGCCGAGAGCCCACACATAGATCCAAAATTTCTCAGAGAAGGAAAAAAAACTTNTCTTCTTCCCACGACCCACAGGACTCTATCAGGCCCCTCTGCTCCAGCAAATGTCCCACAGGATCACAGCCTCTCTCCTCCAGCACTTTCTGCTCTGGCGTGGAAATCTTCCAATCTTTCCACGGGTGTGCATACAAATCTTTGCTCCTATGATCCCCCACAGGTTTGCTGGGGCCCTATTCCAGTGTTTAAGGCATCTTCTCTTTCTCCTCTCTCTGACCTTGGTGTTAATCAAACTCCTCACCCTCCTCTCTCTTAAGCCGCCGTGATGTTCTGCCCAGCTTTTTTTTTCTTCTCCTTCTTAAATATGTTATCACAGAGGTGTTAACAGTCGACCTTGAGCTAGCTTAGAGCAGAGAAAGGCTCCAGCAGCTTCTTAAAGAAGCCTCTCTCCTAGCCCCCCCCAGCAAATAAAAAACTCTGGCTACTTAAAACCACAACATATGCCTTCAATAGAAAGCTGAAAGTTCCGTTGGATTATGGCAGAATATGCACTTAAAGCGTAATAACTGTTGCTGAATACCTTGTGAAGTAAACTCTTATTCTGGAAGGAGGGCTCATGTTTAGAGATGTTAAGGGGTAACTATTTTTGCTGCCATCTGTATATAGATACGAAATGCTTCTTAACTGTACCTGAAAGATGATAATTTTGATTTGTGTGATTATTAACTAAAAACACTGAAATGACATGTAACCAGGACCACACCAAGGAATGTATAGAATTTGAAATTTAAGACTAGCAGAAGCAATGCTTTTATTAAGTAAAATGATTGTGTTTCTTATTTGGAATGAGTCACTGCTAAAGATTATTAATTCCTGATGCAAGGCACCTTGATTGGCCTGTCAATTTTCATTAAAAGAAGAGATAGAGGACTGAGTTCTGGCTGCCCACTTGCATGGGTACATGCCACAGATTCTGAGGGAGCAGCTTAGTTTTCCTTTCAATTTGGCTCTATTAAGGCCTGACACAAGAAGCAGAGGTGGGCAAAGACGAATGCAGGTGATATTGCTTCAAACCTGCTTTCACAACCATCCCTCAGTGTTCATCTTGTGCAAGACAAATGGGCTGCAGGCAACATCAGAAGGTAACAAGGTGGAGGGCAGTTGTCAGGCCAGCATATGTGCCATCTCCTTTTCAAGTGTGCTGGTATTAGGGCCAAACAGTTCAAGATCAGTAGACTCCTGAATCAAGTCAACATTCATGATAGTAGCTTCAGCAAATAGTGCTCCCATGGCATGAACAAGAGTGACCACACCCCATGTATGTCAACAGCCCTGGCTATTGGGGACCCCTGGGGGGACAGCACGAACTGCAAGGCTCTGTGACTTTGCAATAGACAATGCATGCTCAATGAGGACAGGTCTTGCTGACATGTTGCTGTGTTTGGGCTGCTGGATAGGCAGCTTTATATTAATGTATAGAATGGGAATGGGGAATTTTAAGTGGGAAAACAGGTTCACTGCAAGTAGTAAGTCCAAGGGACACAAAACAAATGGGAAGAAAATCTTTCTGGGTCTGTTTACAGTTCTTCAGAAGGAGTAAAAGAAAAGGTTAACCTTTAAAAACATTTTCACCAATTCCTTGGCTTTCTCATGACATCAGTCCTCTCAGTTTCTATAGTCCTTTGAACAACAACATTACTAATAACTAACCTCATGTCTTTCATATAATCCTGAGTTTTCCTTCAAGGCTTCAAGGAAAATCGGTTTCTCCTGTGTAAAGCTTTGCTTTGAATTCGAGCTCTGAAATTTTACACTTTGGAGGTGGTGAAGGAGTCCTAGGAGAGCAAAAAATGTTTGCAAACACTTGCCATTAGTTGTATGATAGCATTTTAATTGTTCACCAGCACTGCAGATCTATGTCCACATGTGATGCATATTGTGGGCACAGTGGGATATATCTAAATGTTCAGGTGTATTATTTTCAATGCACAAAGAAAAAGCATATCTCTAGGGTGTATGACAGATTCCCATAGTTCAAAGGTGTTGAGAAAATATGCTTGCACACATATTGCCTTTCTTACAGCATCCTCCTTTTTGATGTCAGTCATCCTAACTCACTTTTAAAACACCCAGAGTTAAAGAATACTTCCAGGAGTAGCTGCAAAATGTTGTTACACTGTGTGAGAGTAACCTCAATAAGAGAGGAGGGGATATGTCTGTGGAAGGACAACACACTCCTTATGTATGTATAGGCTTGGATATGGTGGTACCCAGTAAAGGCCAAGCTGTAGATGGTGACTAGACTTAGAGAATCCAGAGCCTAATCATATGAACACCATGTGTAGTATTTCTATAGGTCCAAAGGCCTGGCTTGTCACTGCAGTGGCCTTGTAGGATATAAGGAGAGGTTTGCTGTTTCCTTAGGTCAGACATGCTCTTCCTTGCCAACCCATTTGTCGTGCTCTGGACACTCTGAATGCAGGAAAGATACTGAACAAATGTGATGGCATATCTCTCAGATCTGTGTTCCCATTTGTGGTTTTTGTTGTTTTGATTTTTTTTTTTCCTCCTAGCAGTTTGTCTTTTTTGTTTGTGTGATGGTTTTTTGTATTTTTCTATCCTGGCTTGATTTTTCTCCTCTGTGTGCACTTTGAGGCTTCTGTTTAACACTCTGAAAGAGCAAACAAAGGAGTTGAATGCACTTGCTGATGTTCCCCATTTCATGGCCTGTTGATAACTACACGATAACACTCTCCATTGGATTCTTCATTTAAAAAAAAAGTAAGAGGCGGAAAGAAAGAGCCTTTGTCAGTCTCGATAGCACTATTCACTGTTTTACCAACAAGTTACAGTGAGAACATCAGCTTCCTGTCCTTTCATTGAAGCCCATTGATCTTTCTCCCTAGTAAACAGAGTGCCTATAGCTTTTGTTTGACTAGTGCTCACCATTTGTGTGGTGCATTTCAGACATGAAAAGTGCTGTTGTGGCTGTTCTTCAGAAGGAGAACTGGGACAATGAGTGGGATGTGTGGTGGCTGTAAGAGGGGGACACTGGGTGGTTGGGCCACCACCATAAACACGGTGGTCTTTGGAGCTGAGCAGCAATGAGATTTCAGGCTGGGTGTTGCTCACTCCCCCTTTACATCAGCCCTGTGCAGGGCAAGGCGGTTTGGAGGACAGATAGTCAGATCCTGAGAAACAAACCCCCCGCAACAGGGGCCAGAAGGTAGGAAGGATGTGGCAACAGATCTGAGATCTCACTCTGGCTTTGCTCATTCGTTTTCTGGACAGTGACAACAAAAATGGTTGCGATTAAGAGGATGTCTCCCAGCTGGGGAAGTGCAAGTTTGAACGACTATTTTTCTTCTTTTTTTCTCTTTTATGACTGTTGATGAACTTATTGCTTCTCAGACATAGTCTTTACATGTGATTAGCCAATATATTCTCCCTGTAACCTGAAGCAGAAAACCTATGCAACATAATTGGTCTTGATTGTTTCAGAGTCCCGTAACTTGTTTTTGTGCAGAGCATGCAAAATGTGGGAAATCTAAGAAAAGATTTGAATAAAACTGAATTGTTCATCATCCACAGTGTCAAACAGGGTTAAAATGTTGTGGTGACTCAAATCTTGTGTTAAAATAATTTTTCAAAAAACAAATCTGGAATTTTCAGGAATTTGACACAGTTCTGTCACAGAATAACCCTCTCTTCACAGCTCTTAGTGTAGGTAAATCTACAGAGATGTTGCTTTTGTTATGGGCAGTGTCCAGTTGACCAAGATAGTTTTTGTGAGAAGCTTTGAGACTTGGGCTCTTGTAAAGTGTTATCTTACAGCAGGAAATTGATTTTTAAAATCAGAGATTGTATGGACAACTATTTACCAAATTGCACAATAAAAATTTGTAAACATCTATCTAATAGTCTTTTTAAAATATGAATAATGTGCACCTGTTTGTGCAAAAGAAGTTGTAGTGTTTTGTATGGACTACATAAATCTCTCTGCATCTACTAAGGTATTTGATGTGATATGCATCTCTTTTCCTTGTTTTGAGTTCCTCCACCAGTGCTGCACAGCTGACATTTGTGGACCTGTGAATGCTTAGCCTTAACTTGTGTGAGTTGCCCCATTGATTTAGCAGAGTAAATCAATGTTGAAAAATTTAGACACAGGCAAAAGTCTATGAGCCAGGATCTAAGGAAAGAGGAATGTTGATAATGTTTTGGGTGTTCATCTGAGTGTTTTGCTTGCATTCTGTAAGTGCAGATGTAATCTATGCTGACAGCACAGCACTGTAGCTATGGTACACTTCCATGTGGGGAGGCTCACTACCACAGAGTAGGTTGATGCTGACACCTGGATGGGACAGTACTGCTCAGTTGTTACCCAATTGCTTTTCACTCCTGGGATCCTTCCTTTGCTTGCTGGTAACTTCCAGGTGCATTCATAATTTCAAGAATAGCCACAAAGCTGTTGGGGGCAGGAGGATGTGATTCAGGATGTTTTCTTTGCTGCTGGAGTGCACCTGAGGTTGATGGGGAGGTGATGCTGCTGCTGACCATCTCTGTTCCCTGGGCCAGGCAGACTGGTGGGTGGCATCTACTGGAGAAGGAGAAGAAAAGAGGCCTGTAGGCAGTGGGGGAGGCAGAAGTGCTTAGTCTGATGGATATTATTAATCAAAGCAAATTTTGGCCAGGGTGAAAGGATAAACATCCTTCCTCTTCAGCATGTGCTTCAGGAGGCTTCCAGCCCAACAGGCAGTAAGAGTCTCAACTCTGCTTCCCCCATGAAAGGGAGAAGCCTCAGCACAGCAGCAGAAACTCCTGCTCCTGGATCGTGGTGTTCACCAACCCAAAATTAAGAAGGGAAGGAGAAGGGGTCACTTAGATTCGCCACAAATTCTCTGGTAGTGCTCACCACTTGAGCTTAAAGCATAGCCCAGTGCCCTGGCAGATGATGGGTGAAGGTTTGGAAGAGAAAGTGTGCTGCTGGAGAGCTTCCTCATGAGCTCCACACTGTACTGCAACTTCTCCTGCTCATCCCTCTCTTCTTGATTTTATTTGTAGACCCCACACTGGAATGTCCTGGTGGATACCACTGTCTGGTTTTGGTGTGGGCAGATCCTAATGTTTTACAATGGCACTGCATTTCACTTTTGATCACTTTTGTATGGCCCAGAGACCCCTTTTCTCTTGTTCTTCCTCTCTCTGGCTCTATTTTTTTATTAATTTTTCTAATTGTATGATTAAAAATGTGCATGCTTTGTCAAGGCTTACTAAAACAATGCTGCTTGTTATCAGGAGGCTTGCACTAGAATTAGGGGAGGGCTATAACTTTTTTCCCTAGGGTAAAGAAAATGGGGCTGAGGGATGGAATAAGGATTAAGTAAAGGAAAAGGATGACAGGTGGTCTATATCCAGTCATGAGTATTCCTCTTCAAAGGCAGGCTGTTTTCTAGGTGCTTACATTTTCCCGAAGAATTTTGGGGATTAGCACAAATTGTGACCTAATGATGCAATGAAGCTTTTCTTGCTGCTCTTCTCCTCGTGGGCAGTTTGTGCTGTAGCCCTTAGGTATGCTCCAGGCTAAGACACTGTCAGGTGGAGCAGAGGGTGATGGAGGGAAGCAGAAGCTCTCCTGTCTGCCTTGCCATCCCGCACACACAGTGTGTGTTCACAAGCAATTTGATTGCATTGGAATTTGCTTTTTTCCTTTTTTTCCCTCGCCCCTGTTGTTAAAACTCTGGGAACAAAGTGGGAGTGACTGCTGTTGCTAATGCATGCCTTGATGTTTTGAGAGGTCACATCTGAGGAACCTTCTGTTTTAAGTTATGTGTCTTCTAGTACCTTGCTTTTAAAGATATCTGTTGGATAATTGTACTGGAAAGACAATCCTTGCTGAAGGGTTGGATTGCAGGGAAGCGGGATATGCTTTAGGGAGTTTGGTGGGAGGGGATGTGCCCAGCAGGCTGGTGGAGCTGGGAAAGAATTATGATACATGCAGTGGCAAAAAGCCACTGAATATTTGTCAGGACTGCAGCCTTCCTTCTATGGAAGGCCAAGCCTGCTCTGTAAGGAAAAATGTGCACAGTTGTGGAGTAGGACCTCAGCAGCATTTCCAGAAAATATCACAGGTCGAGGATTATAATGCCTTTGTTTTAAAACAATTCTGTAGCAGAAAACAGATCTTCCACTTAGTTACCCTCACTGTGGGTTTATGCTGACATGAGTGCCAAAAGCTTGGCCCAGTAGGTTCCAGTGTGCATGCAAATCCATGACAAAATGCAAGATTTTCAGATTTCCTTTTCTTTTTTTTTAACAAGAATCTGATACAGGAGTGGTCTGGTCCAATATACTGCCTTTGCTGGAGCCTGTAACTCTGTAATGAAACTGATCAATAGGCAAGGATTTGCACTGGTGCATAGAAGTGCATGCAACTTGCTGCATTAAGGTAATTGTTTTGATTAGACTTTAAAACCAATTCCGTAATTTTTTTCCATAAGGGGTTTACTTTGGAGTCACTAAAGCAATTCTGAACCTATTTAAAGATACCAGTGAAGACCTCTGTTTAAAATGATTTCTTGGGAAAGATATGGTGGTTGAAGCTGGTTACAGGTTGCTAAAAAGTAACTTTTCAAGAGATTATCTTATTTGAACTGAAACGTTTAATACAAAGCCAGGCTTCTGTTTCTTGATAATGACACCTCTCTTTTCAATTCTGTTTTCCTTCTCTTTTTTCTTCATGGAAGTCTTCTCAGGAAGAAAAATTTATATGAGAAAAGTTCAAAATAATGTAGGCATCTAACAACAGCTTGAGAAACTGTAGACATTTTCTTCACACCTGAGATATAAAATATTTGCTTTTCACTAATAGACCTTTACTGCTTTGCCTTGTTGGTCTCTGTTGTTGGTATTGCAGAAGCAGAGAGCTTTCACCATTTATGCCAAAAGTTTTAGGAAACGTGTCCTGTTGCAGAACTGGGATACCATGGAGATAAAAACGCAAGTGGGTAGCCTGTCTTAGTGCTTTGGATTGTGAAGGAATGGCAACAGGTCTCCTAGTACTGCTGTCAGAAAGAAGTACTAGAAAGCCTCATAGAAAGAAGTCTTCCAAGTGGTGTAGGGAGAGATGTTACTTAGGCAAAGATGATTTATTCTCCTCTTGAAGATTTTAGTGAAGTGAAATGATGCTTCCTGAAGAACCACAGGTCTGAGTTCAGGTCACTTTGTGTTGTTTATTTTAAAAACCTAACAGCCCAAATTTAATATTTGAAAAGACAGAAGACTTGTATGCAATATGTATATACAGATATATCTCTTAATTTGACATCTTTACCGTTGAACTGGTTCTGTGATGCTTAGAGTGTAATGAAATGCAGACACTGATAAGGCTGTGATTCTATTTAACAGCAGCGCAGTGGGAAGGAGCGGCTGCTTGGACACAGTGACAGAATCGAAGCCAGCTGTAGCAGTGAAAGTCTCACAGGGTTAACCACAAAATCTGCCTGCAGCTGCTGCAGCTCAATACCCAGCATTCACATGCGGCCTCACCAAACTGCCTTGTGACATTTTTGATTCATGTCAGGGACAGAGTACCATTGTTGGGGGGAAAATAACTGTTTTATAAAATGTTCTGCAGGCTTTCATTCATTTCAGTCTTTATTCGCTCCCCTGTGCCACTCTCTAGGTTAGAAAAAAGTTCTTCTCTCGTTGCTATTCCACTCATTGCTTTCAAAAAGTGTTTCTAGCTTGATTTCCTTTATTATAGAGTAAAACCTTCTCCTTAACGCTCAGGAAGAGACTAATAGTGGGCCCTATTCTGCCTTTGTCATATTGCTGTGACCCTTAGGGTTCCTGGATCCTGTGCCTCTTGATGGTGTGACTAGCAGTAGAAGCAACAGCACTCTTTGCCAGCAGAAAGGATACTGAGGTTCAGGGGGAAGGGCCTCCCCTTTTGTAGCAGGTAACTGGGAAGGAGTTCTTGAGTGATTACTCTTTGCCATAAGAACAGAGCTGCCCTGCTGCAGGTCTGCTGTCAGACTATCAGCTTGATTGCTCTGATCACGCCAGTGCAGTGGGCTCTGGGGATGGAGGCTCTGCTCCTTTACTCTTTTCAGTGCAGAGATAAAAAGCCTCTTTGTTTTTCAGATTTATGGAAAAGTTTTAAATTGTTTGTCGTTCATTGCCCTGGGTGACCCCATACTGTGCTGCTAGTTGGAGCTCCAGGGCTGAACACCTAGGGCTGCCTGGGACAATGGGACAGTATGAAAAGGGCCTTTCCTATTCTCATTCCTCCAAGGAAGTGCTACTGAAGGGCCTGAATGCATTTTCTCAGCTTTAATGCCTCATTTGCTTCAAGCAAGTGCAAGTACAAGGATTTGCAGTTTGAGAAAACAAATTAGTGCTATTTCTTTTTTTATTCAGCTTCTTTCTACAGGAGTCATTCCCTCACACTCATATTACAACAGATGCTCAAACTGGGACATGTTGAAGAAATGTCCTAGTGAAAGGATAGGTTGGTTTGTTGGGTTTTTTTTTTTAAAAAACTAAGGTTGGTGCCAAGGTGACCCTAAGTACAGTTTCCCTGAAGCCAAGGTATGCTGCTAACAGGTAGGGTCATTTGATCCCTTGATTTTTCAAATTCAGGACTCCAGGCAGAAAGATCTCCAAAGAAAGACCATGAGACTGGGTCCAGGTTCCCCAGACACAGCAACTGCAGCTGTTTCAGGCCCGATTTGAGCATTGAATTCAGACTCTCTATAAGCACAGATCTGATTTCTGGCAATCAGTTGGTTTTAACACAGACTGCAGCGCAAGCCACTCAGGGCACAGGTAATGGCCAGCTCAGCAGCTGTAGCTGTTTGATTACTGGGGAGTCTGCAACACGTGATGGGGAAGTTACTGGGGAGTCTGCAACACATTAATGGACACAGCAAGCTGGGTGGAGTGTGAAGGTCTGGGCTTGGTGAGCTTGTGTTCCTCCACCCCTCTGCTTGAATAATGAGCCCTCCTGGGACAAACAGCCCGGAGAAAGTCACTGGTCTGGACCCTTGATGTGCTCACAGCACTTTGGAGCCTGAGGTGTTGATGGGTGCCTACATGCTGTGTTCCCCTGGTGCTCCTGGTTCTGCAGTATCCAGGTCAGCTCCTCAGAGAGCCAGTTCAGGCCCGACAAAGCTTATTAACTCAGGCTCTGTGCTGTGTGAAACAGGCTAAACTGCTCCAGGACTAGGAGGAGCAGGATAGCAGTGTACGTGCAGCATTGCACCCATAGAGAGCTGGCCTGGGAGTCTCTGCATCATGCCAGACTTCATCCACAACCTGGATAAAGCACCTGCAGGTAACTGGGAGCTGGCTGTGCCTGACCGGAGGGCAGTGTCAGGTTAATTAGACATCTGCAGGCTGTTCTTAACCCCCTTTTTTTTCCCCTTTGCAGTCCCAAAATGGAGAACTGTTTAAATTAAAATAGGGAAAAAAAGGCTTTTTTCCCAGATTGGCATAGAACACAAATTTTACTTAATTGAAGACTGCTGCAGACTGATTTAATCTCTTAATAGTTTCCCTTTCTCAGGTACTAAAACCTGTGGCTCAGAATGGCTTTTCTGATTTTCCTGTTCTTGGGTTTACTTTCCATATTTTGCATTCATGTATTTTCTTCCCTGATTCCTAATGCGCTTAGCCTGTTAAGATGAATATAAGATCTTTATAGTAGCATCTGAGATCGTAATCTGTCTATATCAAAGGCCAGAATTATTCCCTGTTGTTTGTAAAGGAATTATTAAATAAGTAATCCTTGTAACTGTCAACATTACACATGAGATGGCATAACACTTGGGGAAAGTAAGGACTAAGCCAATATTCCCACGCCAGCTTCAAAGCTAAATATGCTTTCACATACAGATGCTTCCTATTTCTCATCTGTGGCTTCTATTTCCTCCTAATTGGAGTTGACACTGGAAGTACCAGTCCTCCTTTTCCTCCTCCTGGATGTTTTGATTGGAATGTTAATACCATCCTCCTTCATTACCAGGGTCCACAGAGTGGTGTGCCACTCTGTGTTTAAGGTATAGGACTGGTTTTCCTGTGGAAGCTTAGCATGCTGCAGTGTCAGAGGAGTGTAAATACACAGCTGGCTACCAGCTACACAGTGGTCTGAGACCTCGTGTGCCTGCATTTTTGGGAATAATTGAAAACTGGATGCAGGTTTTGCCTTTCTGGCCTATCCTGCCTGAAAGCAAATTTGTGTTGAATGAGCTCAAAGAGTCAGAGTGTTCTGCAAGTAAAATAGTGAATTAATGGATGCTGAAAACATATGCACATAGAATATTTTTTCCCTCTGAGTGTTTCTACATGTTGAAAACATCACTCTCTCAAAAAATCTGAGTGTGTTGGCCCCCGGGTGGCAAAAACTCCTCTAAGGCTAGAGAAACCTTCTGTTTCCTGCAGAACTCCTCCCCATCATTTGATTGTGAATCCCTCCCAGACAAATTCAACCAAGAAATTAATACATTTCTGTGGTGTGAATTCAAAATATCAAAATGTCATGAGAGTTAATCCTTTCTTTGCCTTACCAAACCAACCTCTGAGGTGGGGCAGTTAGGAAAAAAGGAAAAACCAGGGTAACGTGTTGTGCTAGTGTAGGCACTTCTGTGCCAGCTGGAGGTCTGCAGGTCCCAGGGTGCCTGCAGGCTCCTTGGGAGTTGTGTAGCTGTCAGGAAGCTGTAGTAGATTTCTTGGGAGCTTACAAACATGCATTATTTCTTCTCTGAAATCACTGTGAAGGGGTTTTAAACCACTGGCTGTCGAATGTGTTTATCCCAAGGAAAAGATTTGAGATTTCCCTTGCAGTCTTCCTGACGTTTCTTGCAGTCCATTAGGGTTTGGTGTGAAGCCACATATCATGCAGCTGCATCCCAGGTCACAAGCAGGCATCCCTGCACCCAGGGCCCTGCTGAGTCCAACTGCTGGGTGTTTGACTCGGGGCTGACTCCTTGCCTGTGGGCTCCCTGTGTGGGTGCAGACAGCCTTTCATCTGCTTGCAAAAGTAATGCCCACATGCAAATCCTCAGAGCTGATCATTGCACCCAGTTCTGAAAACTACTGTCTTCTACTAAGGGGTTGTTGGTGTATTTACAGGTCTTTTGGTCAAGGGCTGATGTGACTGAACCTCTGCTGTCGTGTGGCATTGCAAATAACCTAGTAAAGTAAGAGTGCCTGAATCTGGGGGCTGTCAGCACCTTTTCCCTACAAAAGTATGTAAAGTTATAATGATGTGTGGATCCCTGCTTCCCCAATGTTGACTTGCCAAATGTGAAACCCTGCCTCCTTCCCTGTACTTATTTTCAAACTCTTTGCCTCTGCTGTCAGCATCTGTCCCTAGGCATATCCAGGTGCCATAAAGCCTAGACAGTAATGGGGCTGTTTTGTAATGTCACTGCGTAAGTAATAACTCTATGAAATCTTAGCACTTGCATAAAAGAGCAGCTTTATTGCTACTGTGCTTTGCAGACAAGCTGATGGAAAACAGTGATCCAAAATGGAACACTGGAGAGGATCCTGAGAATCTCTAGCATGGTGTCTGTCCTGTTTTCCACATAAGATTTGCAAAGGTGCCTTGTGGCCTCTCATGACTGGGAGTAGTGGGAAACATACTTTTATTGACTCTACATGAGATGAGGCAAGTGCCTTCAATACTGTTTTACCTGAAAAGCCTGGCTTTGTCCTGAGCCTTCCATTCCTTGCAGTTGTCCTGAATGAATCCTTCCTGTCTCCTGGCAAGTGCTAGGTGGGTATAAAAAGCCAGAGTGTCTCACAGGGCTGGGACTTTGTCAGCATAATAAGAGGAGAGCAATAGTTATCTTGAAACAAGGCTGTTCTTATCTGTTTTCACTTTTGTTACCGGGTTCATGGGCTCTCCCAGTTTATAGGTAGCCTGTAAACCTTTGATGCAAGTGGTATTGAGGCAATATGGTTGCTCTAAGTGTTCATTTTAGCTAGAGAGAATGACTCGGGTCTAATTTTTGGCTTTATTATTTAAGTTGCAGGCTTGTAAAATGGCTATTTTTAGAAAGTAGTGAGGAATCCTGTATACATTGCAGTGACTCTCAATTTCTTGTTAAAGTTGAATGATTTTTACTTTGGTGGAAATGAGGGAGAGACAGCCAGCACAGGAATAGGAGGCTTTATGCAAGCTTTCTTTGCATCCCCAAGCTTAATCTGAAACTGTGTGAGGTCTCCTGTGGTCCAGACTGTGCTTCCCTTTAATAGACACTGTACTGCTAATTGTGTTACTGCTTTGCACAAAGAACAAGCGGTCCCCAGGGACCAAGATGACTCCATGAAAATAATTTCCCGCATTGATCTAAGTGGCATTTGATCTAAGTATATTTTTGAGAGGTAAAATGCAAGGGAATTAACCCAGAAACCTTGGGACAGACACCATCTTCCAAAATGTTTGTATACTACCTTGTGTGTCTATAGTACTACTGCAATATGAATATGCCAGTTACCTCTTTCAAATTTCCCACCTGTTTCTGTTATCACAGTGTTCTTTCTGGAAATCCATGCAAAATATCATGAAGTTGTATCAAGTCTTTTGCCTTGTCTTCAATTCCTGAGTTCTCAACAGTATTTTCCTAGAAAAGTTATACTCTCCTTATCTATTTGTTAAGTCCTACTGTGTATCACAAGGCATTCCTGCAAATTCCCATCAGCCATGACAAACTTATCTTGTAGACCTATGTAGTGATTTTGATGGCTTTACAGATCTGCTTGTTTTGTTCTGAACTAAATTAATAACCCTGTGATGGCACTGAACTTCTATAACTCCCCTAATATACTAATCAGCGTGTCAGTAGAATATTCTTTCTGGATAGAGACAAGCCTGGTGAAACGGATTAGACATTCACATGGCATTGCATAATTCAGAGAGCAGGCATGGTGCATATGATTTGCATTAATAGCCTCTACTGCAGCAGCTTCTCACAGGTCTCACTCATTAGATCATATGTGGAAGCTTCCAGACTGTCAATCAATTACAGTAATTTCCTTTTCCATATTTATTCCATCACGATCATTGACAGTTACCATTAAGTGACATTAATACAATACGATACCACCTTGCATTTTCCAGTGCTCTCCTTACAGGGTATCTAATGCGTATAAGGCTGAGAGGCTCTGTTATATATGGAAAAGGTGTCTGCTCTCCCTAGTTCAGTGTAGTGTGACTCCTGTGATGGGGAGAAGGACAGAGCATCTTGTGTCATGGTGTCTAGCAAACCCTCTGGGCTGCTCAGAAGCAGGGTCTACTGGGTTGGGATGGAGGTGCCTCCTGCCCAATGGTGAGCATGGGGTGCCATGAAAGGTTGGCAGACTCAATCAGGAAAGATTTATTAACTGCAACTTGTGTCACGTTCAGGTGCCTCAGCCTGGACATTTCAGTATGGTTGTATTTATAGATGCTGTGCCTTGTTTGGTGCCCTTGGACCTTCCCAGTGAACTGAGTCTTTCAGAGGTAGCAGCTAGCACTTAGGCATTCTTGTTAAAGAAACCAGAGCTCTTTTCTTCCTTCCCTCCCTGCCCTTCCTGTCTCACTGACAGCTTAAAACCTCCTGCCCCGCCCTAGGTAAGCAAGGTTCAGAATTACTGAATCCCAGTAGCATTCCCTATTGAACAGGCCCAGGCCCAGCAGCACCAGAGCAGGGGAGCTTTCATGCATTTCAAAAATATGGTGGTATGATCATGCAGTAGCTAATGCCTGATGGCAGCTGAAGGGCTCCTCCTGACTTTTTCTGCAAAGTGTGTTACAGTATCTGTGGTGACTGGTGGTCTCTGTCCTCCTGTTTGAGATCCATCTTCTGAGGGTCACCTTGAAATTACTCTGAGGGGACAGTTGGTGGGAAACCTGTTGGCAAATGTTATCTGAGAAATGTGTGTTACTTCAGCAAACACTGCATGGTGGGTCAGCTGGAGCACTTGCATATGCTTCTGGCTACTGCTAGCCTTTGTTAGCAGATGTTTGCCAAGACCTTTCCTGTGGAGTTAGAAAGGCTTTTAGCCACAGTGCACAAGTTTTCCCGGGTTCTCTTATTAGATCCCTGATGTCCTCCCCAAACATTTGAAGGCTTAATCTTAGAAGGTGATCTTTGGAGTGGGTAGGAGGAAAAACATGTCTTTTGCAGATCAGGAAAAAGGTTCTGTATCCACTAAGGACTCTGCCACAGCATCCTCCCTCAGTCAGTCTCCCCATACTTTACTAAAAGTGCCGTCTTAAGAATGCATCAAGCTTCTTTTTCATTTTTGCTGCCTAGCACAAATGCTAGGGACTGTTTCTGCCCCTTTTCAGTCTTGAGGTGCTTTTCCAAGCTAGCTGAGCTGACATGATGAGATTCTTTCACCACTCATCAGTAAACACTTCATGAACAATTCTGTACATGCCCAAGGGTTTTTCCTCTCTTTTCTGAATTTTCTGGTGCTTCTTTCTTCGTCTCTCCTCCTAGGCTGGACAATTTTCCACTTATCCCCATCTCCCTCTTCTTTGATACATGTCAGAGACTAAGCAGGATCAGTTGCCACTCTGTCCCCATTCAAGACCCTCCTAAAGCTATTGCTGCCAAATATGCTGGATGTCTTCTTTCTCACAGTGCTCTGCTTCCATCCTTGTCATTCATGGGTAACAGTTCAATGATCTTTCCCCTTCTCTGTCCGCTGAGCTCATTTAAAATCCAAACAGTTTCAGGCTGTCAACTCTCCTGTTTGTGACTTCCACTCTGTTTACTCCTCTCTTCAAAATCTTTCCTGTCACCTCTCATATTCAAAATTGCCAGTGCCTAAGATATTCACTTCCTTGTGTCCTTCTTTTGTTCTCATCTATAGCTTCTTATTCCTGCCCACAATTCTAAAATTGAGACGGTCCCCACAGTTTGTTGTGCTGCCACCATGTTATTTTAGGTAGGCTTGTTGCTTAAGCTTTCCCTAGGGCTGGAGTGATCTGGGCTTCTGGTATTCACTGCTCAGACTGTACCTCAAAGTTCTGTTTTGGTGTTCTATAATCGGTTCTGTAGCTGCATGAATTTCACATAGTGCATTTCCACGGTTTTATGGTCATTTCTTGTAATTATAAACAAGTTTTCCTCTGGATGATGGTGGTCTGAAATTTGAATTTCCCTTCAGTTTCTGTTGTTACATCCAGATTTTAGGTTTCTAACTTACATAAGCATGTGCTAGGCGTGAACTTTGGATGCACTACCAGACTTTCCCCAAAGGTTTTGGTGGCAATCACATCACAGTTCTTGCTTTTCCCCCAAAACAGATAATGTTCTCAACTTGAGTGCTGGCTAAATCATACTTAGGCATCTATTCAAATGCGAGTTGATTTTTACAGCTAGCAAAATGATTTAGTTGATAGTTTGAGCACTTCCCATTGTTTTATTGAGTTACCTTTGCTAACTAGTTATAGTTAAGTGTGCATTTATTTTTCTGATCATGCAATTATTTGAGAATTTATCAGTGTTTGTTCAAAATACAATCAGTGTAGTATTTTTGCTCTATAGAATGGATTGTTGCTTTCTGACATTTGTTGTTGCAACACACATTTCAGTGAAAACTTCAGTATTTGTACCACTATTGTGTACTTGTCTACTCCAGAAATAAAACAGCATTTTGTGTAATTCTCATCACTTAGTGTAGATATTAGTAGGCAAACTCAATGTCTTAAAAGTGATTTCGGGATAAAAACATATGAAGCTTTAAATGCTAAACTAAATCTGAGGTGATGACTAGGACTGCTATATATTCTGTAAGTTGAAAAATATTCACGTAAACTCTGTCCTGAGAATTGTTCCTTCCATTTCAATAATTTATGATGGATTTTTGTCTATCGATAACTGAAAAATTCTATTCACAGGAATTACTACATTTCCATTTACACAGGACTGGAATGTATTGCTTTAGTAGAATATGTCTCCATGGTCCAGCAATATGAAAGATGCTAAGCACACCCCTTGAAGGTGAAGGGAAGAATCTTGCACCCCTCTGTACAGTCTAGGTGACCTTCTTTAAAGTTTGCTGATGAAAAGTGCTAAAATACTATATTAAGAGACAGGTGCTATTATTACTATTGTCTGCTTTTGCCAGGCTTGGTCTAATGATGCTACAGCCTGGGGTGGTTTTGTGTCAATTGACAGAAGAGGTACATGAAACAACCCCTCAACAGTTAACTGGTGTGCCACCCTCTGAAATAAGAGTTATACTGAAGACCTTTAAATGGTGTGGGCATGTGTGTGCTGAGTGAAGTCCTGTAGGATGAGAGCAGGGAGTGGGATGCGTGGAGTAGTTGGGTGAGAGCTTTCACATCCTCTTGGAGAAATTGTGTAATGGAAGGGCTCAGCGATTTGTTAATGACTTGAGTGCTGCTTCAGGAGAACATTTGTGTAAGCTGTGGAACAATGTGTAGTATTTGTGTGTGATTAATGAGAATTTGTCATCTGAAATACAGTCAGTGCAGTGCCTTTGTAGCTGTGTGCCTCATACTCTCAGAGCCAACCCACAGTGGAATATTAGAGGAATTACTCAGCAGATTACTTCCATGTTGTTTTTGTCAGCTTATTCATCTTAACGCCCATTTAATAAAAGGAAGGGGGTGTGAGAGTTTGTGTTATGCGTTTTTGTCAGCATCTAACTTGTGGCTCTTCAAAAGGTCATGAGTACTTGAAGCTGTTTCAGACTAGTCAGACCACGGCTGTTAGTCACGGAGCATTATTCACTCAGTCCCTTCTTTCTTTCCTCTTCCCCGTCCTTTTAGCTGAAGAAGTGATCTTTGGAAAGGAAACAATAGCTGAAGGAAATTTTTTTTCCCTCCGGATGTTGAGTTTTTCCACTGGAATTTAATTGAAATTATTGGCACACTGTTGGCTGCAGGATGACCTGACCTTCCCTGTGACAGTTCATCAGAGCTGGGTGCAGGAGCTGTCTTTAGTAATTTTGTCTGCTTGTTTTCCTGTCATGTCAAGTCCAGTGATTTTGCTGTATTCCTAGTCCTTACTAGGAAACATTTAACTGGTTCTCTATTACAGGCTGCTTCTTCTGGAAGAATTAAACACTATTCTGTGAAGTTTCTGTTTCAGTTACTTCTTGGATAACATAAGTTTTTTGATAAATAAGTGTTTTTGATAAAAACTGTGGGTTTTGGGAATAAGTAGCTACCTGGGAATGCTTCCCTGGATAAGGACCCCAAATGACACTTGTTAGTGTGACATATCTACTTTTTGTATGCAACAATTGGTAGAGGCTTGTGCTGTTAGCTGTTCATAATGTAGTAGAGCCTACTGAATCCACTTACCTTGAGCCTCTGTTTGTCTTGGTTCTGTATGGATATTAAAAGGTGTTCCTTGCCCCAAGAGCAAGTCTAAGTGACAGACAACTGAGTGGAACTGGAAGTGTCAAAAAATTAGGATGTTTTAGGAAACTAGTTGCTGTGCATAATTCTTAGTCAAGCACCAGCTGTAGTGCTTATATATGCTATTTGATATCTGAGTCTAAGGGCTGGCAAAAAAAGAAGAAAGTATACTTTCTTCAGTGAAAAAAAAAAAAGGAAACTATTTAAAATTATATACTGTTGTGGCCCCAGATGCAATGGAAGAACTGTGACCTGTATATTTTTGGAATATGCCCCAAAACAAATGAAAGCCATATTTCTGTTCAGGTGATGAACAGAAAGGACATTCAGACAATAGACTGGATATAAATTCATGCTAGATTAATGTTTTATTTAGGTTGGCATCTAAATTTTAAATATCTAGAATCCAAAGCTTATTTAAGTCATGTCAGTATTTACTGTTCATGGGTATGTAAAAATAATGTGTAAATCACAGACTATGCAGCAGCAGATAGGTACTGTGGTCTGATCAAATCCTGATGCACAGAATGGTTCCAATAATGTAATGAGTTATATAAACTAAAGTTCGGTTTCCAATTCATTTCATGTTTTTGAGGAGAGTACTAGCTTTGCTGGTTTCACAGGAGGGCTACAGCAACTTTATTGCTGAAATATTTTTTTTTAGGGGGAATGTATTCAGACCTAAGTTTTCAGTATTTGCGTAAGTAACAGTGCAGAACACTTGCTTTCTGCATACAGTTTCAATGTGCTGTTAAAATATCACCTGCCAGAAAATCAGAGCTTTCCCTGGAGGAGTCAGGCTGTGGGGGCAGTTGTGGCTGGAGACCTGCATGCCCCATGTCTTGTCCAAGGGCTGGCTCTGCTGTACATTCCAGCCACCCTCAGCAGAGAGGAACTTGGCTGGAGGATGTAGCCCTCGGGGAAATTTGAGAAATGTGAAAAGGTGTTGATGATGGATCCTAAATGAGCATTTTTATTCCTTAGGTATCTTCTAGTCTTTTTACTTCTCATGGTGGTTGTATGTCTTGATGTGCTGGTGAAGTTTTGCAGAAGAGCCTGAGACTTGAACTTTACTAGAGTTTAAGGTACTGATGTTTCAGGATTTTCATTACTTTGTTTCCTTAAGTGCAGTCTTTACTGATTTCACAATTGAGTAAATAATTCTAGTAGTAGCATTGTTGCTGGGGTGAATGTTAGACCATAAATGAACAAGGTTAGTGTCAAGAGAAGCTTATGTTCTTGCAGGTGAAGGCTGTGTTGCTGTGCAGATGGATGAGTGTGCTCTGGAGCCCACGGGTGCTTCTCTGGGCAAGGAAGAGACAGAGCAAACTTCTAGGAGGAGACAGAAAAGCTACCACGATTCATAGAATCATTTAGATTGCAAAAGACCTCAAAGATCACTGAGTCCAACCTCTAACCTAGTTTACCACTAAACCATGTCCCTAAACACCACATCTACACATCTTTTAAATATCTCCATGAATGGTGACTCCTGGGCAGCCTGTTCCAGTGCTTGATAACCCTTCTGTGAAGAAATTGTTCCTAATCCTCAATCTAAACCTCCCCTGGAATTTTCGTTTTTTTGTTTGGAGAGGTGGTTAGGTGTTTGCCAGCCACTGTGTTCTGACATGTCTCCCACAATTCCCTCCCCACTGCCAAAGCCGTATTTCACTCTGTTTTACTGGGTCTTGACCCTACTGGTAGGCAGGGCTCAGACTGTACCTGCCTGGTACAGTGAGGCTGAGGATGAGTTTGTGGCACTTGAGCACACTGGGGTATCTTAAACATGTCTGTGCTTGGGTGGAGCATTGGGAGTGTCACAAAAGGGTGTGTGTGCCCAAGGCTCAGCAGTGCTCTCTGCCCACAGGGACCCAGGCAACAGCTTCTCCTCACCATGAGGTATAAATGGCTCCCTGTGCAGTTAGAGGCTGAGTGCTCACCTGACTACAGCCTTCCCTAACCCCTTGGCAAATAAACGAGAGAAACAGTAATAAAAGGAAAGTGTGGGTGTTTTAAAGCAGCTCTTCTGGCTGCTGGAAGGGAACAGGGCCCAGCCCAGGTGTCCTCCCACACTAAGGGGGATGGCTGCTCCATACCAAACTCTCCTTGTCTTGCTCGTGCAAAGCCTGTTAGCTGATCCCCAGCATCACACACTCCTCTTCCCCTTTCCAGGCCCCTTATCGAGGGTTGAATGAGCTCTGGGTAGCATGGCTTGCCTGTTCTCCCTATGCAAAGGCAGCTTACAAGGTGCCCACTGCCTCTCCTTCAGGCTCAGGCTCCCCCCATGGCTGGTTTTGAATGACTGAAGTCACTGTATGGCAATGTCTTCTTGTTGGAAGCTTTGCCTCAATAAAGGCACAGCCAAAATTAGAGGAAGGACCTCACAGGATCACTGTCACATCCTCACTATGGTATTTCTTTTGTGCCTGCTTGCTCCACTTCTGTGCAGCAGGGACTAGTACCTTGGGGGTGGGGGGGTCTCGTGTCCTCGAGTACATGTCTGCCTTCTGATTTTGCAGGGGTTAGTTGTCCTGGTGCTGGCTGGTCCCTGAATTTCAGGTTTCAGGTATATGGTCCTCACTGTTTCATACTGCTGGTGCTCTGTGCTACCATTTGATACAAATGCAGGCCCCAAAATAACTTTGACACTTGCTGGCTTGGTGGGGAGCAGATGTGCTGGCAGCATGGTGCACTTGGCTATGGAGAAGGGAGATGTTCTGGCTCCACTTTCCTTGGAGTGTGTCTCTTCCAGCTAGTCTCTTACATAATGTTAATGGCAGCCTAAATATATGGGCAGGGGTACAAGGATCAAGCAGTGGCCTGTGTGCCTCAATCTAAAGGGAAAGGGCATAAAGCAGAAGGACAGAGTGGAAAAAGGGCAACCTGAGATGCACTAGATCTTATGTGATTAAAGGGAATTACTTCTTTTAAGTCATCTTTGGTTTAGGGAGTTTCCATTCTTCTCTTGGCTATAGACTTACAGTTGCATAATGCCAGCTTTGTACATAATCATAAGTATATGCATAATTTTGGTATTGTCTCCAGAACTACTAGAACCTCTGAAAGAAAAATTGCCAAGGGGGATTACATAGCTAAACCTCAAAAAGACACACATATAGTATGACTTTAAAGCAAAACCCAAAAACCTGGTATGTTTCATTCAGCAAAGACTATTAAAATACTTGATAGGAAAGCCAGATTATCCAAGAGCAAGAAAAGGGAGATAGTGCAACCTATATTAGCTGATTGCCTCCACACCACACCATAAGGCTTGGTTGCTTCAGTGCTTCCTACAAGGTTTCAAGACCCAGTGGCTTCTGTAAATCTGCTGATTGCTTGTTATCTTGGTATCTGCATTTTTGCCTCTTAGATTTATGATAGAGAGTCATCATTCTATCTACAGGCAGAACCATACAGCCAGGTGTTATCTGAGCTCTGGATGCAGATACCTGCCTAGCACCTGAGTCCTGATTTGCAGCAACTCGTACTGCACCTCTACAGAGAATCTTCCCACTGTGCCAAATTGGAAAGGATGGATTCAGGGATGGAAATTCGAATGAACTGTTTCAAAGAGTGTGCCAGGCTTCTTTCACTTGAAGCTATAAGAAGAGAGAAGTGTAACTCATAAGAGGTGAAGGGTAAAGCAGTCCTCATTTTAGCTTACCTTTACTCTCTTAGTATGATAATAATTGGTGGGTCCTGGCAGAAAATATTTTTCCTTGATTTGTGGATAGTATCCATAAAATACTCACAGATGTAGCAAGCAGCTGCATTGATGCTGTTTTTAGAAAATGATGTAATGCAGCAATAATCACTTCTGAATTGTTACTGATTTATGAATTGAGAATGTTTGCAAATTATGGGTAAACTTAGCTAGCTCAAATGAAATGCATGTCAGCTTTGTCAGGTGGTAATTCTGGGACTGTTGGCTGGTGCTCTAGTTGAGGCTTTTGCTCCATTAGCATGGTGTTTTTTAGTGGCTTTTCAGAAACAGTTCTGTTTTGGTGGGCTGTCATGGAGGGAATAAGGAAGGAAAGGTAAAATGTTGACAGCTCTGGGGTATTGTGCTGGCAGTATTTGGAGCTGTTGGTGGAAGAATTGCTTGACTCCACGCATCCTTTGTTTTAGACATGTTTCAGCTGTTGAGACTTTTGAAGAAGAGGGCATACATTGAGATGAAACACTTGGGATCCACAAAAACAGAATGCTGGGTCTGAAAGGAGTCTCTCTTTCTCTGCATTAGTATTTGCTGTGTGGTCAAAGATTCCTCCCCTGTCCCCCATTTCCCCAGTTAATTCCTGATATCTCTGGATGGCAATGGGTGGCTTGGAACAAGAATTTGGTAGAATTCGGTTTTAAATTCATGCTTTCAGTGAGCTGTTAGTAGATGAATATGTAAATAGTGTAATAATAATGTATAAGATTTACCTTGCACCTTTTCTTAATCCTCAAAGGCCTCAGCTGACTTTGAGCTAGAGCATAACATGCCAACTGTGCAAAATAATGTCACAATTGTTAGGAGGAAAGGAATATCTGGTCCATGGAAACTGCAAGAGGACATAGCAGAATTACAGTTATTTCAATGAGGCAGAATAAAGCTTCAGAAAGGAGAAACTGCCCTACTGACAGGGTGTGTGAAGACAGAGGCACAGATGACGACTACTATACTAGAACTGGTCGTTGTAATTGCAAGAAGTTTTTTGCTGTATAGACCCAAACTGAAGCCTTGTTTTAGCATATGTGTCTGTCGAATGTGTTTATAAAAAAAAAACCCAAGCAAGATAGAAAAAGTAATTATATCTATTTTAACTTAGTCTTGTTTGTTTTTTAATGAGATGGTTGGTTGGGTCCTGAATTATTTTGAGGCTGGGTCACCATGGTATATTTTGGGAAGAATGACCTTTTGTCAAAGAGGCTATGGAAATAGTAGAAAACATCCAGACTCATGCCAGGTTAAAGCAGTCTTATAGATCGTGCTGTAGAAATACTGACTGTGATGAACAAGGGTACAGGGAAGCCAACTGATTATGAAGACCAGCTGAAAAAAGAAACTGCAGATGGAAGATAACCACTTTCCCAGAACATCCGTGGTAAAGGTTTTCTGGCAATTAGCAGTGGGTGCACAAATGTATGCCTTCATGTAAGATTAGACTAGTTTGCATGACTGGGTACTGATCCAAGTTTTGAGAAGTGGGGTGTTGCACTCTGGGAGCCCCCTTGCCAATTGGTTTATTACAGAATACTCTGTAGCCTGGGAAGATTAGCTAAAATCAAGAACAAACCATCCTAAAGGAGTTGGCTTTTCTGCATCTGGAACCATGCCATGATCATTCAATATGAGAGAATCAGCCCTATAGTCATGAAGGGAATTTTTTCAAGATCTCTTGTTCCCAGCATAGCTATTGTGCTCAGTTGATGGCCATTAAACCAGAGACTTACTCCACTTTTATAAGAATTTTCTTGCTTAAAAAACCCCCAGAAGTTATGAGCTGAGTGCCCTATATTTGCTACTCCCTAAGTGGAATACAGACATGAAGGAGGGAATTTTGGTGATAGCCAACTGCTGATTGAGTGAATTGCTTTTAGCAGCATGGAAAAAAAAGTGTGAGAACACTGTGAGCTATTATTTTACAATTATCCTATTTTTGCCACTGTGGGCCTCTTCAGGGATCAGACTCTGGGTAAAATACCATTTTTCTGTTCCTGTAGCTCTGGATATAAATACGCACACCGTCTCATTCTCTTCGAAAATGTGGCTTTTTTCATATAGCCAGTCAAGAGGAGGGTGTTAATCTCCGGTTTTGCTTGCATCTTTGTTATATTTTGGGGGGAAATATCACACTGTTTTGACTTCCTTGGTAGGTGAGAGTATGTCATTTACTACTTTGTTTAAACTGCCCCTGAGATTTATAGATGACGGTTCTTCTTTGACCTCTGAGAGTACATGGTTTTCACCAACCTTGGTAGATCTATCTTGCCAACAGTGTAACAGGCAGGGGACTTCTTGTTGTAGAAATATAGAAGAGTCTTACTGCTACCTTCTATTGAGGGGTGGTCTGCCATTATACTGGGCTAACTTTTTGTAAGAAGGGAAGAGAAAGCATCTTCGCCATGTGATGCCCTTATTTTTGAAACAAGCAATGCCTGGAAGTCAGGCCGTAAAGTGCATGATAACGTTCAGCCATCACATGGGTCAAGATTATGGGGTCTATGCTCAAAAATTAGAGTTTGTCATCAGAAAATAAAAGTTAATTTGTGTGTCTAAAAATTCAGATAATGTATCAAAATCTGTCTTCTTGCTCTGCGTTTTTGGCTCTGCTTGGAATCAGAAATACCAAAATACCACAAGGGAGTCTGCTCTCATGTTAACTTCTTCCAACCCAGGGTTGGAAATACTCAAACTTTCATGAGAAAGGGTTTTCTCTAGGGAGTTCAGTCCATTTGTACAGACTTGGGTGATACTTAGATGGTTTGAATTGTTTAGATAAGGATGAAATCTTTCAGATGTTTTGACTGTCTCCCAAATCTGAACGTGTTTGAAGGGTGGATCCTCCATTTGCGGTTTCGCTAAAATTACATACCAAGTTTATTAACACTGTCATGTACCTTGAACCCAGTGCTGCTCATACTAAATATGACTGAAAGCAATTTGAGCCTTGAAGGGACTGGGAGAGGACCCTCTGGGATGTGTTTGAGGATGTGTAACCATCCTGGTTGTAACTGCTATGCTGATTCATGTTCAGCTAGTGGTGCGTTTGCCTTCAGCGAGGCTGACACAGATCTGGAAGCATATGCAATGACTGCTACTTCATGGAGTATTTGAGTCAGGCCAGCACCCATCTGTTGTGGGAACAAATGAAAAGCAAGTACAAAATCTTTTCTCAGTTTGTGTCACGCTCTGTGGTATTTTCTGCCTCCAAATGATCCTGAGAACACGTGCTTTGCCTCTTTCCTCTAAACACTTTCTTTTCCCAGGTACTGAAGCACTCATTTAATTCCTCCTCTTCCTTCACAAAACCTAAAATCAGGAAGGAAAAGAGTTGTAGTGGTTGGCAGGAAATGGAAGCAGCACCATAATGTTTCTAGATGTGTCAAACATATGTTATGTTGTGCTGGCACAGAAATGTGCAAACGCAATGCTCAGTTTCTGAGTCTTTCAGATTTTATGAAATACTTGAAGTGGAAATGAGTGGTTCTGTGATTTGTGAACTCGATTCCTCTGTTAGGACCTGCTCCTTGTAGCAGATGTCTGTGCAAGCTCCACCAAAAGGAGTCCTCTATGTCTGCTCCCTGGTGTAAAGCTTAAAGCTGCTGTAAATGCAGTTTCCACAAACTTCTGCAACTTCACGTCCATTTTTAGGATACATCATGGAGGGGAAGAACATTGGTTTCTTTTAAATTAGGGCTTATCAGGACATTCACAGTGCCATCTACAAATAAAATGATGATCTTCCCACAAATTCATCTGCTACTTTCAGATGTTTTAAGTCTTTAATGACCTTTTGGGAAACAATCAGGTGTTGATACTCTTTGCAAGCTGGTGTGATATTTCTACTGAGTCTGTGCAGAGTACGGTTTCTCCAGCTGCAGGAGCATTCCTGTCTTTTACAGCAGCTTGCTCACCACAGTCCTGGTTCCAAACAGATCAACATCAGAAGAAATTTGCCTGGTAAGGCCAGTCATCTTTGCCATGCATGGTCAGTCATCTGGATTCAAGGTGTCTCCGAGAATGAATGGGTGGCTCAGAGCTTCTTTCCTGTGTTTCCAAAATCTTGGTCTTTAAAAGTCATCAATTTCTTGAAATGTAAGCTTGACAGAAGTTGCATCAAACAAAAGAATTGAAGCTTTCCAGCATATAGTGGGAGCATAATGACTATCCCTTTCAGACTTTTAACTCATTGATCTGACTTACTGGACAAACAAGAGAACAAATCCCCCAGCCCAGGATTCCTTCACTCTCAGGATCACACTTTGGTGTGATCTGACTCTTACTTGAGAGTAACACTTCAATCGAAAGATAAAACAAGTTCTTGCCTAAGTTTTACTAAGGTCAGTGGAATTAAGCATATGTAGTGCCAGCTAGGGAAAGAATTAAACCTGTTTGATTGAGACTTTTTAGTAAGGACTGAAGGGGGAAAAAATTCTTTTTCCATGCTCCTGATTATCGTCAATATTCACGCGCACACTGGAAATAAACAATTGAGCAGTTATGATTTTCTTTTGGTTGTTGTTTTAAAGATACTGCTAACACTTCTGCTTATCCATCTTGGTGGAAGATAAAATACTTAAATTTAAGTAATTTTATAAAGCAGCTTCATCAGAGCTTATTTGTTTATTACAGTGTTCATGATTGTTGCATAAATAAGATGAGGAAGCTATTTTTGGCTTCTGCCTGCTTGTCCTTAGAAGGAGTCATAAGATGTGTGCACCAAGATGGTGACTGAGTGCAGCTGGAGCACCTGATAAGTCTCATTTGATGTGAGCTGTACGAGGGGATAATTACCAAGAAGCAGGTCAAAGATGAGGCCTCTCAAAGAGTGACGGACTGAACAACACACTGCTGATTGCAGCAGGCAGCTCTGTGATAAAATGATGAAAACTGCCTCATCCTTTTCAGTTGCATTGATCACCAACGTGCTCCTCTGTCAGCCTTACTAGAGCTTCTGCCTGTGATTTTTTTACTTCCTTTATTTTTCAACAGCTTAGAAAAGAGAAGTTGTTCTGTGATAGGCTCTTTCTCTTAATCAAGACACACAGGTTGTATATTTTTTTAACCCCAAGGTAACTGGTGCATGTGGCCTGTCCTGTAGCACAGGGACAACAAAGCTCTCTAGTTTTACACTGAGGTCAAGGCTGCCTGTCTGCAGCTGACCTAAATGAACTGATTGCACTGAAAATTAAGCAAAATGAGTCCTGTGGTTCTGGGGTAACAGATGCAATCAGATGGGAGCGCTCTACTAGGAGAAAATGTGGATGCTGCTGAAGGCCTCAGTTTACCAGTCTGCTTTGTATGTTCAGATCAGGACAACACAAGTGTGTTACTTACTGTGAGATAAGAATGTATACATCTGTTTTCTAGAAGTGAAGGAAGTACCTAAGTGCAAACAGGGTGTGAGCTGCAGTAGAAGAGTTGCTAGATAGAGGGTGCAGGAGCAGGTGAGTTTGAGGTGGGTTTGCTCTCTCTACTTTTCTCAGGGCATCAATTATTTAAGTGCCTAGTAAGATGACCAGATGGAGGAAAAATTACTCGTGAGAGCTATATTCTTTCTACTCATATCTGCCTTGAGTGAAACAACTCGTTTTTGTTAGATCTAGTTCTTAACTTTATGCTCCAAGTTAAATGTGATCACAGGTTTTTAGGTCCCTCGGTGTGGTTGTGAAGTTGTTTTGTTTGCTGAAGGTATGCTTGCAGTGGGAGTGGCTGGAAGGGAGGGGTGCACCAGCATTGGTGCTTGTGAGCAAAGTCAGCTATGGAAGTGGTACTGATTTTGGTGAACTAGAGGTGTGAATCCAGAGAGTGGAGATGTGTGATGTCCTGTGGTTCTGGGGTAACGTAACCAGGTGAGAGTCTTCTGCTAGACACTGCCCTGTGCATATTACTGAAGGCCTTGACTTTCTGCTCTTCTTTCACTTTGTGAAGTTGGTGTTGGTTGCCTCTTACAGCTGAACCTTGAAATCAACACTTCAGGTTTATTTTCTTGCCTCCAAGAATGTTAGCAGACTATTTTATTAGTGATATGAATGTTACATGCTGCATGGGCACAGCTGACTAATGTAGGCAGAAAAAATCAAAAAGAAAGGGAGACTGAATATGTGTTGCTTCCTCTTACTGTCCAAACCCTTTCTTTTTGAGGACCAAAAAACTCCAGAATAGTTGAGGGAGCAGAGCCCTCCTTTGCAAGAGAAGGTTCACGATATTGCTCTCCACTTGAAGCACTTAAGTTCCCAATAAGTACCTTTTTTAGATCCCATAGGGGCCACAGTATGTATTTTTGTTTCATTTTCTCTGCACCTACAGTTGCAAATAATAGCTGCAAATATCCACAAACATGTTTAACTTTTAATTTGATGATGAGACTCTTACCAAATTTGATTGAATTTTTTTTTGCAGTATTTTAAAAATATTTTACAGAAAATTCAAGGCCTTTGTACCCAAAGTGCTCTTCTGAGTTCTGTGTTTTCAGTATTAACTTTGTGGGATTTGATCTATGCTTGCCTTGCAGCCAAGGTGATTCATGGATTTGGTGAGCCAGGATTCCTCTGGGCTGCACCAAGAGAAGGGACCAGACACCAAAATGTGTTTTCTGAGGCATGCACAGTCAGTCAGCTACGTAGGTTAGTTAAATACGTAAATAGGTGTTGGGATGGAGAAAGGAAGAAAAACAGTCATCTGTTTTGCCTCCAGTAGCAGTGACAGGTGTATTGTTTGGCTGAAGACTTAGGGCTTTCCAGCTTACCTATTGAAGGAAGGTGATAATAATAGGAAAAGCATATCATGGAAAGTATTCTAATATGTGTCATCATCCAATCTTTAAGTCTTGATTTCCTATCTTAAGTACCTGAATTGAAGGATAAGAGAAATTAGAAGTCTTAAATCATCTGTGAACAAAGTATGGTTGGTGGGAACTAAAGGGAAAACATAATTGAGATAAAATTGTAGATATAAAAAGTTTCAAGTGAGATGCTAAACACAGCTCTGTTCATGTGATCCCTTTGTGACAACATGGTAATCTATCACAAATTTCTTACTGAAGAAAAAGAATCTTGCTTGAAGAGTTCATTGGTGGGGTGGGTGAAGGGAAAGAAAAACAAGCACTGGGGATGTGGGAGTGTGCTCAGTGTCTGTCTTATCAGTCTTGTACTGTGATACTGGAAATAAGTCAGGTCAGGGCTTTTGACTTGAGATGGGATGAAGGAGCATATTCATTGCTCTGGGATACCATTTCATCTTGGACTTTTCTTCCTGGAGGTTGGCTGTGCTCACCAGAACAGTCACTATATTTTGAAGTTGTCCCAGATAATCTAGGACATCTATTTGCTCTCTACAGGTAGATACCTCCCACTGCTTTTCAAAACTTTTGGTGTCACTAAGGAAGAAGGTGCTTTCTAAACCCACTCACATCAATGTACTTAGAGCTGCTAGGCACCCTGCTCACATCTTTTAAGTTGACCAAATGTTTCAAAAAAGCTTTTGTAGCTCTAATACCTGAAAGATGCTGTGTTTTTCAAGTGCTCCCTTTATTGTGTTCTGAACGGGATGCCCTTCTGTGGTACACAACTGGACTGCTGTTCTTCTGATTCAGATTCAAACCCAGACTTTTCCCCCCAGAGTTCTTCCCCCATGGTGATCTAGGCTTGGAAGTTAGCTACATCTGAGGCTGGTTATGCAACTAAAATCAGCTGGTAAGAGCTGTTTTAGGAAATCCTTGGTATAGACTCCAATTTGTTTCCCTTTTAATAAGAGAATTATGTCTGAAGGGCCCAAGCTCTCTCCTTGACTGCTCTGCTGTGACCCCCATGCCACGAAGAGCTCACTCCAAGGACAAATAAACCCTCCACTCTGCCTTATTCAAACCTAAGGGCTGCCTTTGTGCAGCAGCTTTCAGATTCCAAAGGCGTTTTTTGGTTAGCAGCTCTGCTGGATGCACAAAGGGTCAGTGCACTAATAGGATACAGCACTGGGAAAGGACTGGGCTTTAAGGGACTCTTTGGAGATTTGATGCCCTGTGTGAAAGAGGTCAGAAATACTAGAGCAACAATTTTAATTCACTTGTGGAAAAAAAAGAAAAGAGAACTATAAAAAGGGGAAGGAAACTGGAAATAAAGGGCTGTCTAAACCCTCCTGTCCTGAGGTTCCTTACCCCAAATCCATCCATTGCTGATAAACCTAACCAATGGCCTTTATAGGACTTAACAACATGGAATAAATGTCCTCCTGCCTTTCCCCACCCCTTACCAGTGCATAGCAGCTCCTTATTGTGTGCATTTACTTAAGAGATGTTGGGAGTTGGTGGTGTCTTCTTTACAAGAGACATTGGTCTGTACCTGCTTGAAGGCTGCTTATGTTGATCCTCTGCATAACAGAAAACAAGTCAGCCCTTTGCAGAGAGTGGTAACTGCAGTTTTCTAGCAATGGATGGTTTATGCTGCCCTAAAGAGAAAAAGAAACTAATGACAGATACATGCAGAGACTGAGCAACCCTCAAAATTCATGTAGGATTTTGGGAAATCCTCTCTCCCCAGGTTCTTGTCACAAGGATTATTCAGTTCTGTAAGAGTATTGCTGAGGCTTGGGAATTGGGGAAATGCTGATTATCTGTGCTGGGGTGAATGACATTGGTGCCATGGGAAACTAAAATGAGCTATTTTGACTCTGGCTTTGTCAATGTGTGTATGGCTGAAAGCTGTGAGATACTGGGATCTGTATCCAAACATAACTTGCACATTTGCAATAAATATCAACAGTGCTTACATGATTTTGTGCAGGAAACATGAATGAAATGTTCTTGGTCCATTTTCTTCTTCCCAGCATATCAAAAAGCAAAGGGCAACAATAACCATCATGCTTCAGTGACAAGGAAAGGCTTTGGGAGGGCTCTATTTCTGAGTGGATGCTTTGATTTATTTATTTATTAAGCAAGATTTATTTTTCATTAGGAAGTATCTTTTTGGAGTCTTTTTGCATGACCTCAGAGACCTGTTGACTCTACTCCAGTACCACCTGTTCTGGAACTACAGCTGAAGTATTGACTAGCTAACTTAACACCCACACTGTTGCTCCTGTACTTGCAGGATGGGCTGCTTTAGGGAGCAGAGTTTGCTGCTGCTGGCAAGCCAGCTTGCCACATAAGTGAATAACCCCCAGCACTGGTGAAGGAGGAAGGGGGACTGCAGAAGCAGGAGGGAGGATGGCATACCACAAACCTGGCTTAGAGTGATTTAGATCTCCATGGGCCTGCAAGCTCAGTCCCACCTTTGTGTAGCTCTTCAGGAATGCTGTACACCATTGCAGGGCAGGAGGAGTAGATTAGTAGATTCTAATGGAGTGGGAATAAAAGGCAACCAAATCAAATTATAACGAAGCATCAGGAATGATGTGAGACTGACTTGCCTCTGGACTTGTGAAAATACTGTCTTCAAATACAACACCTTTATAAGCACTGCACTTCCAACAACAGTGCTGTGATGTTTTCCAAATTAAGAGATGGTAAGGATGTTGTAAAGCTCTCTTTTCACCTTGGAAGCCTTGGTAACTTAGATCCAAAATCAGATGTAAATGCATTTGTTTGTCTCCTGTCCCATTTTCTTACATCCTTGACATGCCCAGTGATACCATATCCAATTTATTTACTGACAGTCTCCTACGGTCACTCTTTCCAAACATGAGAACATCAGTGCTGTGTTGCTTCTGAGCTTTCTGAGTTCAGTCCTTTTGGTAATATGGCTATAGTGTTAAGCAAAATTGTATTGTTGTTGCAGCAGTCTTAGAATTGAAAAAGAATGATGGACTTTTCCTGTCCACGCACTTCTCTCTCTATGATGTACCCTGCAGTTAAGATAAATTATTTTCTTCTCTCCATATTCTCCAAACTAGGGCACTTGGTTCTGCCCTACATTCATTGCTTGGTATGAATTTTTCCTCTCTGGTCTACAGTAATAACTTCCTTGTTCATTGCCATAAATTCTCAATTTTTATTGTATTTGATAGAGATTCCACTCTGCTTTTTCACCCACACCCAACAAAAAGCAACAGGCATTGTTGCCTGCTCCCCAGCAAAACCATGCATGCTTGGCACACTGTCAGCTTATCAAAATCAGCTTCCACCCAGCATTGTGGGTATTGAGCCTGTACCTTCTTTTCTGATATAAGATGCAAATTTGGTTCAAGGAAGACTGGAGTTGGGCATACGCTCTGATATCTGCACAGGGAAAGATGCAATTGGAAGTCAGCTCAGCAAAGACAGGGCTGTAACAAGTATCTGACTTGGAGAGGAGCAGAAATCCAGCCTTTGGTAGTGTAGGTTTTGTGAAAAAGAGCTCCTTAAACCTCCATGAAGATGGCTACATCTGGAAAATCATATGCTTCTCTCATGATAAACTGTCTTGTGTAAATGTTTTCAGGGCCTTTGAGCTCTCCTTCTGTGGGCTTGGAATACACCCATGAGCTCTGCTTGGCTCCTTTGGTTTGGCTTTGCTTTGAAGATGAGGCCTTTTGTGGATGGGCTGAGATGATCTGCCTTGGGGTTCAGATTCTTGAAGGCAATGAAGAAGTGGTGGTTGTGTGGCCTCTTCACTGATAGTGCCAAAATGAGCTGTGACTCATACTAATGCAGACTTTCCTCATCCATCCCCTCCCAGTCTTTCTTGAGTGTTTTGCGGAGCTGTGAGTTAACAACAGTGACATTTAAAGTTTTAGTGTCTGAGTGAATCATCTTGAGGACAGCAATTCATAGGTCACAGAAGTTTGGTTTCTGAATGCATCTTTGCAACTGGATGTGCTGATACATGTACCAACACTGTCCACCATCACTAGTATCACAAATTTTTGGGATTCTGGTACCACAGGGTTCAGTACTGCCATGGTTTCACCTCCTTAAATTGCGTGCCTCCCTTCTTTCTCCTGTGTGCCAAGAAGGTGTTGTCCTTGTTCTGGTGATGAAGAGTTGGGAGGGCTAATGGCTGGTTGATCTCCCTGCTGGGGAGAGGTGGTCCTCTCAAAACTGAGCTGTCCTGTAGGAGGGAAGGCCTTCAGGGGAGGCTGCTGATCCTGGAAGTGGAAGATAGAGTGAGTTGGCTGTACCCTTTGGGGACATCAGTCCCAGTGGTACCTCCTGTTGCTTCTCTACTGTGAGATGAAGTCATATGTGAACAGGTTATGCCTCACTGCCAGATGAGGTCCCACGAGGGTCTTTCAAGGGAAAAGCTTCTCCATGCAACAGTCCCCTTCATTTGTTGTATAATATCCTTGGCTTTTTCCAGCAGTGGCAGGAATTGGTCTCTCTTCTGGGCAGCTGAAGAGAGGGGCAAGAGATTGCTGGATTTTTATTCTGTTTCAAATTGCCAGTGGTAAGGAAGACAGTGGGAGGTGTCCTGGGGAAAACTTCCGCTAGATGTAGGAAAAGGAAGATGAGTTCAAGCACTAGTTTTAGCATGGTAAACCCACAGTAGTCTTGTGGTAGGTTGTGAGAAGACATTTGAAAAGGTGCTTTTGAGGGCTGCCTGCATCTCAGCTCTCTAGCCGTGGGTGTTTTTTGTTCTTTGGTTGTGTTTTGTCATAGTTTGCTTGTTTGTTTGTTTTGGTTTTGTGGGTTTTTTTTTATTTTTTAAGGATCTAATAGTTGAGATATATGGCCAGTACAAGTAATGTCAGTTGGGCATTTGTTATTGTTGGGGAGGTTTCCTTATGAATTGTCTGTCGGCTTTGCATATTTTTTCATTAAAACAGTGTCACAATAAAGACTGAGAGCCAGTTCTGTAGAATTATCTGTACAGGGAAAAGGGGATGGAAGACATCACTCAGTGGTAGATACATATCCTTGGGGGCCTTTGGACAGCTTTGGTCACTTTAGTGCATCCTATAGTCAGAAATACAGGTGTGAGGACTGTGTTGTGCACCCCAGGACACTTGTGCTGCCTGGGACTATCCTGATGGTGTGATATGCAGCCTCTTCTCTTCTTTCCTCCAGCCCCCAAAATATATTTCTTGGAAAACAGAAGGACTGAAATTTGTGCAGAAGCTCTGTTTGGAGGGGAGAGGGAAAAGAATCCCACCCAAACGCACAGTTAGTTAAGGTTAGTTCTTCAAATATTTCATGTTTATGCTAGAACCATTACTGGAAAGTGGGCAACATGTTTTGTCTACAGACTGACCAATTTAGCAAGTTTAGTATTAATTGCCTTCATTCCCTTTAGATAATCTGTTACTGTTATTAACAGAAACATATGCAAGCTTCCCGGTGTCCAAAATTGTCTGGAGATAAGAGGTTTTGTCTTTGTCTTTGCAAAGTGCTTTGGCTGTGTACCATTGGCCATTGTGTTGGAAACCGTAGAGCAGGGGCCTTTGCAGTGGTTGAAGACTTGCTCTGTTGGATGGAGCTGCTGGAAACCTCCCAGGGAGAACCCCCTCCCTTTAGGTCTTCCTGAAATGGAATTCACCACTGAGCTCCTTGTTGCCCTCAAATGTTGGCTGGTCCTCCAGCTTGCTCCAGATCACAGCCTCATCAACCTGCCTGCCTTGCAGCTGTCCTTGTCCCACTCTTGGCCATATGACTTCAGTTAGCTGAAGCATTTCTAATTGTAATATTTTTTCAGCCTGGCTTGTATGAACACAGCTGGCCAAGAGGGTGATTGCATGTGAAGCTGCTCTGTCAGATATGAGGCAGGGTAAATTTTGACAGGAATACGGTGACAAGCTCGGGGAGACACTCACTTCTTAACCTGCATCAGCTGCAGCTAGCACAGCATATCTAGCTGCAGCCAGAGCAGTTTGGCAAAGCTTGCAAACTCTGCTAGTGAGGCTGACCACTAATAGAGCTTATAAAGTCAGTCAGATTTTTGGCAAGCTATCAGACCACTGTGTTCCTGGTGGAGCTCTTAAATGTCTCCTAAAAAAGTATCCAGCATTATCAGAGAGCGCCCCATTCTCTAGAGCTGGGCCAGGACCCATGAATGAAACAAAGCTGACAGCCCTGAACAGCAGCAGCTTAGTGGGGAGGAGGGGGGAAAAACACACACACAAAAAGCAGGACTTCAAAAAACAGAATATATTTCTCGGTTTTGAAGTCTCACATCACAGAAACGATGTTTCCTGCCTACCTCAACACACTTCTGGTAACATGTTCTATGCAGAAACCTTCAAAAGGAAAGTGTTTTTTCTGATGAAGTTGTTCACCAGCGTTGTCTCTTATTTTTGAAACATTCGTGAACTCAGGAGGGACAAGTCCCTAAGTATTTCTCATTCCTGAGGGTTTATGTTTGTTGAGATATGGAAAGAATAACCACAAGAAGATCCAAGTGGTAAAATACAGAGAAGAACCCATGTGTCATGGTCCCAAGCCTCTGGGATAATCACAGCAAGAGTTTTATATGACAGGGCTGCATTCTAGTAGGAAAACTGATCTTTTCAGCATTTTCCCTCATGTGATAGGTCCAGTCCATTGCATATGATACATGTATGGTGCCTGCTGACAAACTGAGAAGCTGTTTTGATGACCTGTTGTGCAAAGAAAAATGGGAGCTCTCAGTATGGCTGCATACAGTCTTTCTGCAGGGAAATAGCATAAAAAGGGCTGGAATAAATCAGTTCCAGTGCAAGCTTGCTTGGGATAGCTAAGAGGGAAGTGGTTGAAAGCCAGTGCACATTTTCATGGGTGCAGGAAGCTGTAAAAGTTAAGTACAGTTAGTATGTGAGGAGCAATATAACCACTGTTGGTGCATAGGATCCTGTGAGAAATAAGCAGATAAGAAAAACACTAACCAGTGGGGTTTTAGGTCTGTGTGTGTCTTCTGTCCTTTGGTGTTAGCACAGAGCATTACTGGCAGTCCTTCACTGGAGTTTAAATAGGGATATAAGTGTTGGTTGATTGCTTGAATGAAAACATTTTGCCCTTTTTTTTTTTTTTTTGGCAGCTGCAAAAAATCTTGAAGCCAAAAACCTTACAGGATTGCACAGTATTCAAGCTCTTTATTTGTGCATGTGTGTGTGTTTCCCCCCACTTTCCTCTGGTCTATTTATATGAAATACTGGCAGAAAAGGTAAATAGAGAGAAATATATATATATTCTTTTTATTAATTCTTGGCAGGCTGCTTACAGTATAGAGCACTTTTGAGGTGAATTTAAATGAGTATGTATATATAAACAGTGTCTCAATAAATTCTGGAAGTCCAGGTCTGATTTTGTAAGAGCACGTAAACTTTTCTTGTGCCTTTATCTCTCATGGCTTACATGGATTGCAAAGCCTATATTCCTTTTTTTAGTTAAGTCCTCTCTGCAGGAAATTTGTGCCTTCACGTTCATGCTGTTACCTGCCACTTTTTCTGTTTTAGCCACTTCTATAATCACCTTACCTTTTTTAATATATTATCCAAGGCAAGATATGACTTACTTTTGGACTTGGAGAGTAAAATTACCGAAGTGCAAAAATTGCCAATTGTGGAAAGTGCTTGAACAGCACTGATTACTTGCTGTGCTCAAGGTGAAAAGTTTGTTTTGTTTAAGGCCCTGGGTGCAGGGTTTTATTACAGACATGAGAGTTATGGCCACATGTCCCTGTAAGGAATGAGGGAAGATTGGTGGCCTTCAAGCCAGGAAAAAACTCCATCAAAGGGAGAAGAGCAGCAAAGAACATCTAGCTGCAATTATATCCTAAATAGCCCTCCATTTCACTGCTGTGATAAAACCCTCTAATTTCAACAGCCTTCTTGGTCATCTTTGACTCTCAGGCGTTATCACCGTAAAATAATTAATGACTTGTCCCAGATTCTGAAAGTGGGTTTAGTAGGACTTCCAAAGTGCTCTTTTTCTTTCTCCCAGCATGAAGCCCAGTCCCTGTAGGCTGAGAGGCAGCTTGCCTGAAGCAAGGCACAGCACTACCAATGAGAAATAGCATTTCCCATTACAGGAAAGATGGGATTTGGCATGGGAAGGTACCTCTAGCCACTGCTTGTGCAGGGCAGCGCTGCAGCTTTTCTGCATGAAAAGCTCACGGGTTGTGCTCTTCTCTCTTACCTGAAGCATCACAGGCTCCCACTGGCATGCAAGGCCATCACTTCAGACATTTTGCCCTTGAATAGGGCACATCTGCCTAAAGGTGGGATGGTGGAGCCAGAAAAGGCCAGGGGCTGCCTCCAAGGGGTGATGTCCCAGGCCCTGCTAGCCCTGCACGGAGCTGAGCAATGAGCCCAGGGTAGCACCACACTCATGCTGATGGAGCAACATGCAGCACTGCTCGTCAGGCACTCTGACAGGGAGGAACCTAAATTTGATTCATTTCTGTCAGGCAGGGTTATGTGCATATTACCTATGGGCTAACTTGTAGTCCAGGGTCAGCAGGAGTGAGCACTTGTGGCACACCTTGAAAGTTCACTTGGAATTTCAGTATTTTCACTGATTTCTGTGTGAAAGATGCTTAGCAACTGTATGTGGCTAAAAAAAAATAAATCAAACGTTCCCTTCTCCCACCCCAGTAAAATCATAAAAATCAAGTTTTGACTTCAAACTCCCTGCTGTGATCTTTGCTATTCACTTTTTCTGATGTGCAGACGTCTTCCTTCTTTCTAAAAATAGTAAATCTCATTGTGTGGGAGGTGTATTTAAACAGTGTTCTTTAGAATATAAATATTATTATTACTTAAACTAACCCTGCTCCAGAGAAGTTTGCAAACTTGTGCTAGATTGAGAGTGCCTGCTGTCTATAGGAAGTGTCAAATGCTTTCAAACATGGGCTTTCTGGGGACATTTCTGCAATGAGGTGCTGGGTTGTGACTTGCATTTCTGTAGAAGGCTGTATGCCACCTTGATGCCTGTGAATTAAAGGCCTTCAAGACCTCTGCACCTTACAGGCTCAAGCCATTACAATATTGAGTTAATTAGTTTTTAAATACCACTGTAACTTTCATTTGTGATAGAGATAATTTGCAATCATATGCTGCTTTGGATAGGATGGAGCTTAAATTGAATCTGAAATGAGGAACATCACTCAAAACAGACTGAAGGAGCTAATTATTTTAATAAAAATACAGCTGTGCTTGCCGTTTTAATAACCTTAACAGATCAAGGCATATATGCATGGGGAGGCCTTTAACTAGAACTTGTATTGCCATGAGACTGTAGCCTTTGATGTGTTGTTTCTAGCTTATAAAATGCCTTGGTACTGCTGCTGTTTATTTAATGCCTTGTGTGCTGGTGCTTGATTGGGAAGTCAATAATTACTAAATGAGTGGTAAAATCAAGCTTAGAGTTAAGAAAATATGTTTGACAAGGTGCAATACAAGTAGCAGGGCTCTGCAGAACCTTATTTGGTTGTTACCTGTTCAGCTGCCCTGCTAAAGCAGTGGGACTAATTTGAGTTATTAATACTGAATCTGAATCCTTGAATACTCATCATCTTACTGAGTTCTCTGGGATGGGATTGTCTGAGGTGGTTCAGGCTGTGAGGCAGAGGAGGGAACTGGAGGTGGGTTTCCTGCCTCCTGAGAGATTGCTTGAGTCACTGGACTGTGGGATGAGAGGCACGATATCATCCCAGTTTCTCTGATGTGTTTTCCACCCCTCCTTATCCTCAAAAAGAAGGCTTGGGGGTGTGTGGTGTCGGGGATCTGAGGAGCTCACAAGTAAGGCAAAACTGCGGCTTTGGGATCACTTTACTAACATCCAAAACTGAAGGGAATGTGCCTGGTACTGCCAAACCGTGCAAGTGCCTAGGTTACAGTGAGGCAGTGTGACTAATGTGCATGTGCATACTTTGCATACAAATGGTGAAGTGTTAGCAACAGAGCTGCCTTGCTGCTGGGTGTGTTTTTGTTAACTGTGCCAACACACTTGAGACCCAAATGATAAAGACCGAAATCAGCTCAGGAATCACAACTTGTCCTTTGAAATATGAATAAACTCTCTAGAGAACAGTTCTTCTATGAGGACATAGCATGGAAAAGATCAACAAGTCCAGCTTGCCTTTTGTCTTTCTGCAGTATTTCTGTAAAATATGAACCCCCTTATTTAGTCAACTTATTCAACATATTTAAATAGAATAAAACATGGGCCCAAGCTGCAAACTCAGACTAAGTGAGATATTTCCATACTCAGAAATTTTGGCTACTTCTCAAACACTACACCTCATATTTGCCTTTGTGATACCTTTTTCCAGGCAAGGTCAAGCCCTGAAAGCTGAGCTGTGCTTGAAGAAGTTGAGCAAGTTATATAGAGCTCCCAGGTTTGAAGAAATGTCATGAGATGGAAGTTTTCACATCAGATTTCAAGTGTTTCTGACATCTGCCAGTCCTGGAAAAGCAGTGTTAGCCTTGCTTATGGCATTCTGTCATCCCTGATTCCAGAGGCTAATGAATAATGGGTTTAAATGGATTCAGGACTCTAAGAGGCAGTAAGGGACTGCAGGTTTGGTCAAAGGCCTTTGCTCTTTGGGCTGTTTCAATATGACTCCCAAACCATAAAGCTGGGCTAACAGGATTTAGAAACATCTAATGCAGCTCCAGTACCCCTCCAAACCATTTTACTGTTCTCTGTATCACCCCTGGCCTGGGCTAGTACCATATGAACTGTGAAACTACCTGTCCTGAACAGAGATCAGCTTTTGCAATGACTGGAGAGCTGCAGGAACCACACGGTTTTTGAGAGTGCTGCTTTGTCACCTGCCTGAAAATTTCTGTCCATGGTGGGTGGTGGAAGAACTTCACACCTGCAGTGTTGAAACTAGACACCAAGGATTGCAGCTACTTTAAGGACACACTTGGCACTTCTGGGGGATTTTGCATACATGGAGTTGTGAAAGTTGTCTGGGATTTCTGATTTGTGCAGCAGTGGAGATTTTAAATAATGAGGAAGGGATGCTCTTCCTTCCTTTGGGGTTGAGGAAAATGGAGCTGTAACTCTGGGAAAAATCTATGAGAGCAATTGAGTTTCCCTGATGCATCTATCCCAGTAATTGATGTGACACTCTGCACTAATGATTAAACAGATTGTCTTTGTATTTCTGCAAAAAGAATGTGTCACATATTGAGTAGTGACATTGATATTCTTATCAGATGTAAGAGTTAATGCTTCTTTTGGGTAAACGGAGTAGTTTGACCTCAGAGCTATTATCTTCCAGGTTTGCAGGTAACTTGTCACAACACCTTTCTTTGCTGCATTTGTTTTGAAAGTTTTGCTGTAGCCATATAAGCTGGGGAGTTGCCTTTCTTATATGAAATCCAAGTTAGAAAGCATTTAAAAGTGGACTACCAGTGTGGGTGGAAATTCATCACACCATCGGTCTGGCTGTATAACTGTGTCATGCTAAAGGCTTCTGATATTCTGTGCAAGGGCCTCCACGTGCTCTGTCCTCTTTCAAGAGGGAGGACAACTGTTCTGCTGAGGTTAACATTTAAATGGATGAGCTAGATGAAGCGCAAGAGGAAGAGGGACAGACATAAGGAGTAAGTCCCTCAAGCTCCTTTTTGCTGGGCCATGTTGCCTTTCTTGTGTCTATTGTTTCTAAATTAAAGGATATCTAATGTTAGCAGTTGTGGTCCCCTCCCAATAATCACTGTTAAAAACATTGCTGGGGTCTTGCAAGGTATTTATGACTCTCCTGGGAAACACCAAGGAGAATTACAAAGCCACTGTGGAACTGTGTGATAAGAAAAATTCTGAATACAGCCTGCTTTCAGGGGGAAAAAAAATCAAAAGTAGCATGCTGCTAGTACTGATCTCTCATTTAAGCAAGAAAAAACACATTGAAGAACTTTGGTTAAAAAAAGAAGTACTGGGTATTACTATGACCCTATGCTAAAAGTTTTGATTTATTGGTTGTGAGTTAACTTTCAACTGAAACAAATGTTTCAGCTGCTTGGGTCCTGTATAGCTTTGCCAGGACAGGACAGTGGTCAGCAAAGTGTAGTCACTGGTGACCCATATAATTTCTCAGACAGAGGAGATATGGGGCTGAGACCAACTTCAGGAGAAAATTGGCCCGTCCCCAAAGACACTGAATCAGATGCTATGTAGAGAAAGAGAAACAGTCAGAGAAGAATTTACCACTAACCCACTTTACCAAAAGGATCCTGGAGAGTGGTGCGCTTTGCTCCTACACTAAGCACAGAGTGGAGAAGGATGGATAGATCCAGTGCTTCAAGCTCATAGGGTATTGTTGTGGTTTTAAGTAGCCAGAGTTTTTTTATTAGCTTGGGGGGGGCTATGAGAGGCTTCTTTAAGAAGCTGCTGGAAATTTCTTAGCTCCAAGCTGGCCAAGGACAGCTGGTAATGCCTCTGTG